>CAJDSM010042252.1:0-13210 GCA_903981925.1 Ostrea lurida | reverse complement strand
CCCCCCCCCCCCCCCCCCCGGTCAAGCCATGGGTAAGCAAAACATGGTTTGCAAACAAATTAATCAGTGAGAAATTTGCTGTCGTATTAAAAGTGTAAAATCAGTTTCAAATGTTTTAAAATAATTCAAGCAAAAGAAACCTAAATGAAACATTTCATTTAGGATTCATAAACTGTGATCAAACAGGTCTTCTTGGACAGTGCCCTTGGATGTATGTGACCGCCCTGTCAATTCTAAGATTGATACTGGCGCAGACATCACAATTGTGTCGGATGTAACTTTCAAAGTAATTCCACACCTATGAATTCGCTGCTGCTGCTTTTCGAAACCACTAAGTGAAAATGCGAAGATAACGAATAGTGATCAACTTTATAAGTCCTAATACCCACTCATAAGTGTAATGGAACTTCAGTGAAAGGTCACAAACAAGTCTGAAGTGTGACTCACAACCTTAGCCAATTATTTCCCGTATTGATGAAACCAGTGTTTTTGGTTAATGTGGACTGATCATGTACACCTCAGTAAATACAACAGTGAATGGGGATGTGAAGTCATACTGCCTGAGTACCCGCTCGTCGTATTCCGATTCTCTTGCTCCCCATGGTGGAGGAAAACTCGCAGGAATGGAAAAAGAATTATAATGAAAGTAACTGAACATATAGAAAGATGTGCTCCCGTAGTGCAAGTAGCGTAAAAGAAAGGGAAGGGAGTCTCATCAAATGTGTTATAAACTAGCCACTAGCCTGAGGCAAAATAAGTTTGTTAAACTAGAATGGTTCCTGCAGATTTGTCAACAGGAATGCCTGCGTCACACCTGTCCGATTTTGGACAACAGATGGAAAACACGATTAAGGAAAAGTTCAAATTCGGCTTGATGATATCGTGAAATCATCGGCATATTCGTCATTAGCATTCTTTTAACCGTCGTGAAATTTTAATGGCTTCGGGAGGCGACTTCGTGAGTTGCGGACAAAAATCTTTGCGGCGCCAAAAATTGCGGGATGGTCTCCCGAATGTCACAATTTCGTATAAGTTCTATGATCATCTTGCTCGTCGTTAGAACATCGTTGGAAGACATCTATATATTTCGTGTTTGCCATCGTCTTTACATCGTATAATTAATCGTTACCAATCGGCCCATAACTTCAACTCACAATGGAAATATACGAGGTAACCACGAAGCTTGCCCGTTGTCTTAAGATGGTATACGACATCATAAATAGGGCTCGCATGCAAATCAGAACGCCATCGTATTGAGTACGATCGGTGCAATAAGATGGAACTCCGAAGTCGCCGAGACAAAGCCCGAAGTTGGGTTTTTATGACAAAAAAAACTTGTCTAAAATAAAATTATGGTGAAAATAGTCGATCATATTTTCATTTTACCAAAGGTCGATGTGACAATGGGCCAACTTAATAACCGACAGCCCCAGAATGGAAATATGCGATGACACTTCTGAACATTATTTGAACTTAGTGAGAACATGAACGAAAAATAAACTTACAGGCCAAAACATCTATTGTTATCAGGTAAACTGTAATTACAAAAGGCCGAAGTTAAATGTGGGTGTCAAACGTAAATCATAATATCCAAAACAATACATATACAAAATCGTACGTGTAGGGCATAGCACGGACCCAACCCGAAAGAAAAGGAAAGCAGAGGTTAGGATACAGTGCCTAAGGAGGAGTAACCAAATCTCTGCTGACCGGTCACACCCGCGCCGTGACCTCTAGTCCGAAAATAAAGTAAACAGGATTACACCGGTAGTTGCAAATCTTAGTGTAGAGAAGATTGACAGTTCTCAACAAAGGGGTATTGAAACAAATCAGTCAACATAGACTTAGTGGATAATTTGTAATTTCCCCCCATTGTGGATTCGGGATTTCCTGGACGGAAATTCTGCCACCTCAAACATTGGCCAAGATCAGATGCATAAAACTGGCGACTCCATGCAACCAAACAGAAAATTCTGCCCATGAGGGTTAAGGTGTGTCCATGTAAACATGTGGCTATGGGGACTTCAATCTTAGGGAGAATTGTCAAGCTAACGTACAAACTTGAAAACTTACCTGTTCAATGTTCTTTTCTGGGGGGTACCAAACATTTTCGTACGGACTATTCCCACTAACCAACCAGTAATCCACCGCAGAACAGAAACTTCTTACCCTTCAACAGTAACCATCTGACCACGGGTAAGCATGAGCTAATGGACTTGACATGGATGAAGTTCAGTGTGACTTGAGTTGTCAATTACCAGCAATCACTTAATTTCTGATTGGGAATTCTACCGCTGGGAAACGAAAATGTTCATTAACTAACATTGGCTAGGATTATAACAATTCGTTTTCTAGATGATTCCTCACTGTCCCTATCTCTAACACAAGGCACTGATCTTACCTTTACGATCATGACCCCTTTGAATGGCACTCCGTCGCGATTAGACCCAAACTTACTACACTGTAACATCGCCTTTCTCGGATTTTATGAATGGAAAACTTTTCTGTTGACTGTTTCATTTGGGCATGATTAACATTACGGGGCTCCGTTCTAGCTGTTTAGCGGCAGAGTGTGATTTTTTTTGCGGCAGGTTGGCCTTAGATGTAAGAGCAAGGCTCCGATCTTCTAGGCCTCCCTAATTTCGAATTCCGGGCGAGGCTTGCTGCCAATCGGCGGACCGGAATTTTGGGTTGTTCTCCTTTAAGGAAACAACGTGAGATCGTTGATTTGCAATGTGCAAAAAATTTGATCACGAACTTACAAGATTCAAACAAATCTGGCAAACGTTTTTCGGTTTTATCTTCCGCATTTCAAGCCAGCGCCTTGAAAATAAACTAGTAAGGGCGGACTGAAAAGTGGGATATAATGTTTCAACCCTGTTCTGGGCGACAAGAACGATCCTTTTACGCTTTTATAACCATTCTTCGGTCTTATCAAAACGTTTTTAACCAACGGGCAATCTTTAAACGTCATCGTATACCCGAGAGCTTTTTTCCGGCCGGAAGCAATGCGTAAAACATCGAAGCGCAACGAGCCTTTTAAACAAAGCGCTTAAATTTAAGTGGCCAAAGGAAATTCTATTCCCCATTTCTGCGTCTAATGCCGCCGTATCGCTCAAATCGGACGCAAAGAACTGTCCATGTTTCATCTTTAACGTCGCGCCAAATGGAGCGGATTTAGGCGGGGGGGCCCCCTTTTGGGTTTTCTGGACCTCAGTCATTTCAATCCAGTATGACCTTCTTTCCAAGCATCTCCACTTCATTGGTTGATGCTGCATTTGTTTTCAACTGGTGAACTCCACGCCTTCAAAATTTCTCTCTGCTCTTGCTCTTATCTGAGCATTACAATTTCCTTTGCTCTATCTTTTATTTGAGGCCATCAAATTTTCTCCTTTCTACGCCTTTGCAGGCTCGTTCATCTCGTCAAAACGATGTCTGTGGCTGATCTTGTGACAAAACTCTTGAAATCCTGATCAACATACCCTAACTTTTGCCATTAGCATAATTTCTTTGAAGCTTCGGAACATATTGAGGCACAGAGGGAAAAATGACCAGCCACGGGACAGGGACAAAGTTTTGTGTTTAACAATACCATGAAGCGTGAAAACAATGATACCTTCAGGCGGCACACCCAACCAAGTAGATATTAGAATGACTACTTACATTTCTTCTCTAACTAGAACATTACGCGGCAATCTTATGAGGCTTGTACTAATGAGGCTCTTTTGAGTCGAGTGTTCGTTCACTTCTTCACTGCATAGTAGTTTTACTTGAAAAAATGTGTCCAAACCAATTAGGAAAATTATATTACAATTAAAACTATTCCAAAAAAAAATCTCCCAAATCTTTACATGTTGGTATTTAACATATATAAATGTTGCAAATAAAGTAATATTTTCAATTCTCACTGACAATAATGTTTGATCAACAACTAGGGCCGACCGTGCGAAACCCACTATACTGACTTATCCAACATCTCAGAACATCCCAAACTAAACGCCACTTTCTTGGACACCATTTTTGTCAGAATGTCCGTGTCAGAGTATCGTCCTTAGTGTTTGATATTTAAACAATCTGTTATGTACAATAGAAAACAAAGATACTAACTTCTTTCGATCCTTTACTATTTACAAAATTAAATAATCTATAACAAAATGATAAATTCAATGTGTAAATAGTATTGTTTTGTCTTCTCAAAGATGTGTCCCTACCTTTCCCCCCCACTGTGTGTTTGAAAACATTGTGCTGGTTTGTGTGTCGTAGGTAAATGCGAAAAATCATCTGCCCGAAAGAGTCGAAGGCCCCCGACGAGGGCGTGAAAATTATTCCTAGTGGAGTGCTAGCGTGGTGCCTCCCGGCCACGGACTGTGGGTATAAGAGATGGACTCATCCGCGAGGAAGCAGACAAAGCCACTCCTCTCCTTCCCAGCGTTCCTACACGTAGTCAGGACAAGCGCGAAGAAAACAGTTCGGTCGTCTCTGGAAAGAAGACTGCAAAGCCCCCTACGAGGCGAGTGAAAGGGCGTGAGGGATGGGCTCGTAGTTGAGGCGCTCCCGCCCTCCCCTGGTAAGAGGGTTGAGCATGGGGACGACGTCTCCGTCAGATAGGATATCCACGCTCCCCCAGTCTACTACAGAGAATTAGTGAGTGGTCAATATGGGTCAACTGAAACAATCTGGAGGCTCTACAAAGTACGCAGAAGGTGCCTATGGTGAGGGTCGGGCAGGTGCGGAAACCTACCAAATAAAAACGTCCCTGACGAAGCTCCCAAGACAAGCTGGACCTCCGAGAAAAAAATAATGGTCAAAAGTGGATGCAAACACTAGCCAAGAAGCCAGGTGGGAAGAAGGACACGAAGAACCCAAAGATGCATGCAAAAACAGAGGTCCACTAGTGCCGTGGACACAGTAGAGGCAAACGTCATAGGTGACAAGGTGGCTGCGAGCGGCGCAACAACCTGCGCTAACACAAGCAGGCCGGACCAGTGCACCGGGATGTTGCAAAGAAGTGCGTGTACCCAGGAGACAATGGGGGCCTGGGATATAACAGAGAGGTTCAAGCACAAGGAATACGGGGCAATACGGTAAAATTTATGAAAGAAGAATGAATGCCTGTCCCAAAGTCAAATGATCCAACTAGTGGAGCATGGGAAGTGGGAGGGCCGGGTGGATGGAAACCGACGGACGGCAGGCTGAGGAGTGCCACTAATGGACGGGGAAAACACGCTAGAGATGGCTATGAAGGATACGCCGAGCAAGTGAGTAGGGCTCGGGCACAGGTTAGGGGCGACCGTGCTCGCACACACAGCGCGTGTCAACAGTTCACGGTGTACACAGAAGTTGTGGAAAACCATGGAAAAAGGGAAAAACTCTATCGAAGGAGAGGCAGTGACGGTAGGGAAAATGAGGAAAACAAGAAAATAATGCAATAGACCTAGCAGGGGCGAGGAAGAAATGGAAAACATGAGATGTTGCAGAAGAACTAGAGGGCGGTAAAACAGTGTAAATGAAAGTATGGACGAAAGCCACAATCTAATAACATATAAAAAGGGAAGTGCAGGGCGGGGAAGTAGAGGAGATGCCGTCGGTGAAACGAAAGGTACTCCTCCACCATCCTCAGACGCAGCACGGGAGTTAACAGCGGAGTGCGGTAAGACGAAAGAGGTGTCAAATGGAGGGTAAATGGTACTGACACGACAGTAATAGCAAGAGATATCGCACGACGGATGGTATAACAAGGGGGGGGTGCATAATTTACACGCGTCTGTGGTATTATTAAGAAGGGGGGAGGGGGGAGGGGGGGGGGGGGGGGGGGTGGGGGGGGGGAGGGGGGGGAAGGGGGGCGGGGAGGGGGCGGGACTAGCCTACAGGGTATCAGTATTAATTGAGAACCAGGGCAGGAGAGAGGCAGAGCAAACAATGGGGCAAGGCATGGAGGGAACGACGTGGGCAAGCAACCGAGAGACGGGGCAGATCGCGCGCGAGGCCGCCGCCGCCAGGGTGTGGGGGGACTAGAGTGAGAAGTCCTGCAACCAACGGCTAGAAGGCTGGGAGGTGATATTGTATACCATCAGTAAATCGAGTAACCACAAAACACCCATGACAAAACAGTGGTGGGCGCATTATGGCCCGAGGCAGACACGGGGAACCAAATGCCAGGGGAGGACAAAGTCAAAGACGATCAACACCACACATCACACACACTACCCACCTCCCAACAACACAACACTACACACACTACACACCACACACACACTACACACAAACACACAACGATACAAGCCGAACAAATGCACACACACACACCACCAGCACACACATCAACACTGAGGAGTACTATAACGCTGACAGGAGATGAATATCAAAGTGCAACAATTTCAGACGGGAAACAGATCAGTGGAACAGCATGAATTTCAGCAGGTGGAAAAGATGTGACGGATATATGGAAAAAGATCGACAGCGAGGTAAACGAACCAACAACATAGATCGATAACCGCAGGATGTGGTTACAATAGGGCCAACTTGGCAGTTTCAGTAAGTAGTAAAAGAAATAGATAAAAAAGTAAAATACACAAGCAAATTAACTGTGGTGTGTGGGTGAGGGTGGCCTGTGTGAACAGAGAATCTTTCGAAAACGATGTAAGACTGCAAATAGATGGCTTCTAAACAAGTGGTGAAAAAGTGTAAAAACGGAGAAGACCAAAAAGAGCAAAGAAGTGATGGATAGATGGGTCTTGTGGTGAACAGAGGGTGTACAAAGGTAATAGTAATTCACCGACGCAGAATGGAGGGCCTAGTCATGCAAAGAGGTGATGGGTACATAATATATCTAGGGACCAGAAGTTGACAGAGAGAATGAAGATATGAAGTAAAAGGACGGACAACGCGGCAAGAAAGGGTGAGCGCAACATGGATAGAGCGCAGTTAACTGACTTGCAAAGCGCTGCATTTAGCACGGGGCCTAAACAGGGACTAGGAATATGGGAATAAATTGTGCGCTGTAGGACATGACCGGTTACAGTGGTGTGGACAAAGTGTCATACCGGAAAAACCCCAACTGGACGAGTCACTAGAATGAGCAAAAAGAAGCGGAAGGTATGAAGAGGACCAGGAAGGTAGTGCTGTAGTGGAGGAAAGATAAAATGAGAGTCCAGTGAGTCAGTGGCTGCAAAACATAATATAAGCGATGGATTGAGGAATAAAAAAGGGGATAGGGGGCAATACACATGGCTGAGAAAAAAAGAGGCGATGGAAGGAAGGACAGGATGGCCCAGATTGTGGAAAGCCCGTATCCAGCAAAAGAAGGGAAACAGGCATGGAAAAAGGGACCCGATTTAGAAGGGAAAGTGTGCAGTGTAGCGGACAGAGGGTCGAGGGTGGAGGACATGTATCCGAGTGCATGGAGATGGCAAGCGGCTACTGAGGAGGAACAGTGAGAAATGAGGTCGCTTCGGACAGCGTCTCAGGAGGAAAAATGAGGATGCGGGAAGCCGGAGGGAGAGAGGGGGGTGCTGGTGTGCAGCCCAAAACGCCCTCCGCGGACTGCTCCAGATAAGTGCCGAGCCTATGCGTGGGATGGAGAAGGAACCGAAGAGTACCCACGTGAGAGGAGAGAGACGTGAGGAGTGTCCTTACAGCTAAGACTGTTGAGAAGAGTACTCAATCATTCTCCAGTGTTCGTCAACAGTGTAGTAAGGCAGGACCCCAGAGCCCCACCCTAGAATGTTGGCAGTCACCCCTGTAGGAGGGCCGCGAGAGGTTCCCAGCCCGAGGTACGATGGCGAATTGAACCGTAAGATAAGATGAAGGTAGATAAAGGTGGAGGGAGGAGCAGTGCCAAATCCAATTTGAGACCGTAAATATGAGTACCAGCACCAGCGGCACACAGGAAGGGAAGGGGACCCCAGCCCCACCCGAAAAGTGGGTCAGCCCTCTAATAGGGGCCCGTGCGAGAGGCCGAGCCCGAGAGGCGAAAGTGGTGACCTTAAGAGTGAATGAGGTAGAAAGGGGTAGGGGAGTGCCAGATGAACGATTAGGTAGAGAGCCTCAGCACACATCTGTCACACAGAAAGTGGCGAGAGGGACCCAAGGCCGCCACTGGCCGAGAAATTATGAGGCACTCGCCTCGAAGGAGGCCGGCGAGCAGGGTCCGAGGCCGAGGGTGTAAGCGGAATGATGGTATCCTAAAAGGATAGTTTGTAGCAGAGGAGAAAGTGGGCCGGGGAGAGGCCAAACAGACGAGCAGAGTAGGACCTGCTACGCATGACGTGCACACAGGAAGTGGCAGAGACCCGCGAGAGCCCCACCCGAGAAAGTGTCAGTGGCCCCTGAATTTCAGTGACACGGTAGTGCGGCCTTCAAGGCGCCCAGCCCTCGAGGGGGAGTGCCGCAAGAGACCTGAAAAAGTAAAATAACCAGAAGGGGTGAGAGGGCCGAGTACGAGAGAGTGAGTGCACTCATAGACACCAGTGTCCACAGGAAGGCAGGACCCGAGAGCTCCCACCCGGATAAAGGGCACCCACGAAGGAGAGTCTCTCGGCGACTTAGTGGCCGTTTGAGCCCAAGGATGGTTGAGGCGAACACGAGTGTGAGAGAGTGAGATTGATTGAGATGGTATATGGGGGAGGAGTGCACATAGCCGGAAAGACCATCACCAGCTCTTCACACAACGAGGGAATAGGGTGACCCCGAAGAGCCACACCCGAAAACATGCAGCCCACCGAAGACCTGCTGTATATGGCCCAGCAGGGGTGTAGGCGAATGTGTATCCGTAAAGAAAAGAGGTATTAGTGGTTGGGTAATTGAAGTGTGCGCGGAGGACTTGTCCTGTAGATTACAAATTAGTTACCCATGACTTACCATCATGCAGCACAGGAAGGCAGGGACCCCGTAGTATGGCCCCCACCCGAAAATGTGCAGCCCCCGAAGTAGGCCGGCGAGAAGCCTGAGATGCCCTGTGGAGGCGAAGGTACCGAAGAGCGGTATTTAGAGAGTAGAAGGGGTGGAAGGTTGGTTTATGTCTGTTGTACTGATGAAGAGAAATACCAGCAACAATCTCACCAGAAATGGAAGGGTATCCACCGAAAGGACAACCCGACCTGAATGAAGGCAGCCCCCGAAGGAGGGCCGGCAGAGGGCCGGAGGCCCGCGATGGCGTGTTGAATGACGTCTGAATGCAGATGAAGGAGTAGGACAAGGAGGTTCTAGAAGTGCTTATGTGTGTTTGGGAGGTGGAAGGGCCATGTAGACTGAAGAACAGTTAGCCTGGCAACCATTGTCGTCACACGAGTTGAAGGTGCAAGGGTGAGCCCCTGAGTTCCACGCCCACCGAGAAAATGCACCCCCGAAGAGCAGGAGCCTTTCGAGATGAGTGGCCAGGAGCCCGAGGTGAGGCGAAGGTACCATGGGAATGATAGATAGGAGAAGATGGGACGGGGATGTTCCATTTAAAGGGAAGGACGTGAGAGAGAGGAAACACAGCACAAAAGCGGTGACACAACAAGGAAGGGCAGGTTCCTCGAGTACGCTGCCCCCCGCGAAAACGGGCGCCTCCCGAAGGGCACAGGCCCGACAAATGGGCCCGGAAGGCCCGATAGATGGGAGCCGGAATGTGAGTCCAAGATGTCGAAGGAGTAGGAAAAGGTGGGAAGAGTGACCGTGATCTGAGTTCACACATAGACGAGAACGTGTAGTGTGTAAACGTCCAGCACTCTAGCGCACCCCACACAGAAGCAGGACACACCCGATTAGCCCCACTCCTTAAAAGGCGCGTTGCTGTCCCGAGAGGGGCCGTGTCGATTGAGCGAAAGCCCATGGGAGGCGAAGACCTAAAAGATAATAGAGGAGAAAGGGAAGGTGATGGCCGAGCGAGAGAGTAGGACCAGCAACCAGGGTCACACCAGGAGGGGAAGGGGGACCGCCTAGAGCCCCACCGAGAAAGGGCAGGGCCCCCGAAGGAGCCGGGGCAGGGTCCACCCGAGGGAGAGGGTCAGGGTACCTAAAGAAAGAAAAGGGAGGATGAGGCCGGAGGCGAGAGATGAAAACCAAGTCACAAGCGTGCACACACAAGGAAGGGCAGAACCAGAGCCCCACCCGAATGAGAAAGGGCACGCCCGAAGGAGCGTCAGGAGAGCCAGGCCCGATGAAGGGCATAATGTACGCTGGAGAATAAGGAAAGGGTAGTAGGGGAGGAACATAGTGCACAGCTAAGCAACAAAAGAGACCAGCACCATGACTGGCACACCAGGATAACAGGACCCAGGGGAGAGGGTCCTTCACCGGATGAAAACAACCCCGAAGACGCGATGAGGCCGGAGCCCAGATGGAGGGGACAAGCGGAACCCAGAAAGAGATATTTAAGGAGAAAGAGGCCGGATACGATAAAAGGGTACCATCACCATCACACACAGGAAGCACGTGGACCCCAGACCCCACCTCGGAAAATCCAGCCTCCCCGAAACCGCATAGCCACCCTCTTCATGTTTAGGGCGAAGACCTGAAAGAAAAAAGAACCGGATACTGTGAAGAGGACCACACACATGCGTCACACAGGTAAAAATCCCAGACCCCACCCCCGAGCAAGAACTACCCCCACGACGGGAGGCCTTGTGCGAATGGCCGACCCAGGGAAGGCAAGTGACCTGAATAGTAAGAAAGGTGAGACCGTAGACTGAAAATGACCACCACCAGCGCAACATAAGCAGACCCCCTAAGCCCCACCCGGAGAAATGGCAGCCCGGTAAGACCAACCCGACCCAAGAGCAATAACAATGCAGTGAGAAGAAAGAAAACCAAAGACCCGACGACAGATTAAGAAGGACCCACGCACCAATCGGACAGACAGGACAGAGAACACCCCAAACGTCCCACCCGGAAAAGGTTGCTCAGGCCCCACGGAAGAGGCCGGTCGAGATGGGCCAGGCCCTATGGAGGCAAAGACCAAAGAGATAGGAAAGAGAAACAAGCCGAGGTGCAAAGGTGTAACCATTCTATCCGCTTCGACACATGATACAGTGACCCCGGAACCCCACCGGCAAACCCACCCCGACCAACCGCGGCAGAGAGCCGAGACCCAGGGCAGCAAAGCCGGAAAAGAAAGGAGGAGTACCAAAGACGGAAAAAGACCATCACCATCGCACACAAGAAGACCAGAACCCGTGCCAGCAACCGTTCCGGGAAGAAACAGCATGCCGCCGCGAAGGAGCTCCTCCAGCAGCACCCAGGCATATGCACTCCAATAATGAGATAGAAAGGAATTCGGGACAAATATCGTAAATTTAGTAGCACACACCATGCGCACACAGGAATCATTACCCCAGAGAGCCCGCACCCGAGATAAGGGCTCAGTCCGACCCGAACGGAGACGGGCCTGCGAGAGGATGGCCGACCTGGTTATAGGATGGCGAATAATCTCTAACTTAAAGAATAGAAGAAATGAGAGTAACCTAACAAAGGAGGACTCTTATGCACCCATGCGTGCACACGAGAATGCAAGTGACCCCTAAGATGCTCCGGGAGATAAGTCCCCCTGAAGGAGGAGGGCCGATCGATAGCCGAGCCCGAGAGATCGACATCCAAAAAGTAATGAGAGTAGGAAAAAGAAAGCAAAAAAAGGAAGAAGCCGAAAGACAGCGGTGACCACACTCGGCAACGAAGGGGAAGCACCCCGACTACCCCCACCAAAGGGCATCTCCCCCTAAGGGAACCAGGCTGTAAGGTCACGAAGCCCAAGCGAAACACTAATGAGAAGGTAAGAATAAAGTAATCCTTCATTTTACTTGGATATTAGACAAAAAACCTACACCATACCACACTAGGAAGAATACCAAGACCCACACCCAAACACCCACCTAAAACCGTGACTGCAAAGGCCACCCACTCAATGCATGAAGCGGCCGACAATAGAGAAAAAGAACTAAGAGCCCAACAGAACGGGATGAAACCGTTTAGCTATCATCGACACAGACCAGAACCCGCGAAGCCCACCTGAGAAAGGCAACAGCCCCTTCCGAAGACGCAAGTCTTATGAACCGGGAAACGGATTCTGCATACGGTACATTGCCGTAATCAAAAGAAAAAAATATCCTACCGAAAATACCTCATACCACCACGTACACAGTCCAGCGAAGTATAGCACCCGGGAATCTCCGCTCCGGAACAAAGAATGCTCTCCCCCGGGAATGATGCCGGCGATACGCCAGAGCAAATTTCGTTCGCGAAGTAAAGGACCAAGAGTAAAGAAAAAAACGGATAAGGCCAATAACCGTATATTCAAGACCATGCACCCAGACTGGACACAGTTAGAAGCATACCCAACGCGGCCCACCCAGAAATCAGCCCCCCATATGAACTGCCTCCAAAGGCCGACCCAATATACGAAAACGCGAAAATAATAAAATGGCAGAAAGTGGGAGCCAAACCGTAGGACTGGAGAAAGAACCCATCACCACGCACAAGAAAAACCCTGAGACCACCCAAAAGGCACCCCCGAAGGTACACTTGACGGGCCGAACCCGAGGAGGGCGAAAATTGGAGGCCCAAAAGGAAAAGAAAATATGGCAGCTACGAAACCAAATTTTGACACACAGAGCGCAACACGAGAGAAACAACGCGCCACTGACGACCCCTACCTAGAAACACCCTCCAACGTATAATTAGGGGCCGCCGAAATGGGGCACGAGACACTCAGAAGTACAAGGGACCAAATGAATAGTAAAAAAAAAAAAGATCCCACTATTTACCTAATGACTTGGAGGAGGGGAAATTATTGATAAATAATTAACAGACGCGTATAGCCGATTGTCAGCACACAGAGAAAAAGCAACCAAGCCCCACAGCAAAAGGTGCACCCTCGTATCCAAGGAACTGGGCCGGCGAGTATATTCCGACCCAGGGAGGTCGAAGTGATCCATTCAAAGAGAGTCAGTAAGGTGAGAGGAACGTGCCTATCAGCAACGAAGAGATACCAGCACCATGACCGCCACAGCGCCTATCTGTGTCACATAACACAACCTCCTACAGCCCACCCGGATAAATCCCAGCCACCACCAATGAGGACCTACAAGCCAACCCGGAGTGTAGGGCAAAAACAGAAAGAATGTCAATATTAGCATAAAAACTGGGACAGTCTCTTTAGACCTCTTACTATGCCGAAAATCCTTGAAATGTAAATTACCACACCAGCTTATCACACCATACCTGCCTTCTTTTT
>CAJDSM010042250.1:69-18235 GCA_903981925.1 Ostrea lurida | reverse complement strand
AAACCAGCTACGTCGACATCTCTATCACACACACAAACAAGAACCAGATAAGTCGACAAACATGAACCAGCTAAGTCGACAAACATGAACCAGTTAAGTCGACAAACATGAACCAGCTAATTTGACAAACATGAACCAGCTAAATCAACAAACATGAACCAGCTAAGTCAATAATCAACACTGAACCAGCCTAGTCACAACATGTAACAGTCAGTCAACAAACAGAGAGTGACACCAGCTAATTTGACAAACATGAACCAGTTAAGTTGACAAACATGAACCAGCTAAGTCGACACCTCACCTGTCTCCTGCAGCTGCGGAGTGGAATTCTCGTCTTCTCGCTGACGTCATCCATGTCTTTTCTGTTTCTGGAGGACAATTTCTTACCGAGTATTTCCCTGACAACCAACGAATCAAACCGATAATACCTACAACAGAAATGTCTTCAAATTCACACAATTATCATAAAAATTCAGTGATCTTGGAACATTTTGAAGAGGGCTGAAATAACACATTTATCCAAATATTCAAAGTTAAAGAGAATACTTGCCTTTCAATGACATGCTTTTGCATGTCTGCTTCCATCTGGTAGATCTGTTGGTCCATCAGCTTTGGTGGAGATTTTAGAAGTTTCTCGAAACTTGTAAACAGCCTGTACTGATCCTGAATGTCGCTATACACAATCTCCATGGAAACGTCCGCTTTCTGCAGGACCCCGCTCTTCTGAAGGAACAGCGCTGCATCGTGAGCTGAAACATTCATGTAGAAATAACTTAATTTTACTTGTTACAAGCAATTTGATTGGCTGAAACAAGATTGAGCAACATCAATTATTTTTGTATAATCTAACTTGCTCTTTATGATGTCTAGCATTTGATGGTGTTGTTTCTACTTTGTTGCCATGGCAAAATTCGTCCGACTCATGGAAAATCCTTATCATCTCGCTAGTTATTCATCACATAACATTAAATGCAATTTTCTAAATTAAATTATAAGGAATGAAGCTTCGCAAATTATAAAGCGTAAACTGCATTAAGTTAGATTATATCGTATAACCTAGGTCAAAATTAGCTTAATTCCTTCAATGTAACAGGAAGGGAGAAAATGCAATGGAATACATACGGATTCAAACTCAAGATCCCTGAATTTCTCGCCAAGTTTTCTACCAACTGAGCAGCTGCTGCTCAAGATCCAAGCATTTTTCAACACCTGCCTGAAGCGCATTTACAACATTAGATGGCCAGACAAAATATGAAATGAAGACTTGTGGGAGCGAGCGGGCCACATCCAGTGACTGAGCAAATTCTGCAGAGGAAGTGGGGCTGGTGTAGTTGTAGGAAACATATGATTGAGAATTTTGGAAGGGCGAAAATTTTCAATGTTACCCTCAACTACATGCTTTATTATATGCACTATTACGCAGACTGAATATTATATAAACAACAAATCTAAACTGTTAAGTAGGAAATGTCAATGAACTTTTGATCAATCAGTTGTCACTGTCATGCAATTTTATTATATGTACGTCATGTATATCAATACCTGCTATTCATATTTATTACAAACACTCAAACGAAGTCATCTAACAATCTACATGTGGTAAATCTGACGCATGTGATAATTCTTATATCACCTGTTGTCAAGTAAAGTTACTTGTTGCTAGATACTATCACCTTGGAGCATGTGCTTTTTCTCAGAGGGAAACATTATGTTTTTCAATTGTTTCTTCGTCCCCCAGATTTAAGTATTGTACGTGAAAGTATGCTTCCGCAAAAAATGTTGCCATCAATGCGGTATAGGGGATATCCGGGTAATTCCGGACAGAAGCGGGTAATTCCGGACACAGCTTCAAGACTTCTTATGAAATACGACTACTTGCCCCTTTTTCTGTGACATATCTTTAAATAAAGTCGATGTTTTTTGGATCTCTCTGTTGTCTTTGTTTCTTATATCATTGTTTTATCAAAATTCCGAAGTATTCGATTGAAATATTGAATTTAATATTATTGAACTTTGACCTTGTACTTTGCATGCATATTTTCGGGAAAATTAAAAGGCGAGACGAAGAAAACGAAAAAAATCTTAAACTTCAAATCACAAGCATAATATTTTTCTGGTTTGGAAATTTCGGTATGAAAAGACTAAGAGAACCTAGAAAAGTTAAGAACATATATTTTCCAGTTGAATAAGTGATTAAACGTCTTAATAAATGGAATAATGTGTTTGTCTATGCTTGTCCGGAATTACCCCACCGTTTTCGTTGTTAGTCGCGGTAATTCCGGAACGAGTACATAATAGGTGCAAGGCTACAATATGAATGAAAACTTGTATGCATTAGAAAATGATATAATCGGTTATTTTTGTAATTATCTTTCTAATATAAAATGAAAAACATTTCTTAAATCAATTGCAAGTCACATATTTGAAAAACCAAAAAAATTAATAAAACAGTAGGCGGATCCAAAAATTAAGATGTTGGCCATAACAGTATAAGATTCCTAAAAATTATAGATCTATCTGTTTTGTATCAAGCATCGTTTGTAAAAATATTAATCGTTCACAGAACTAGCTATTCTTAATACATTTGAAAACATAGTTGTGGAATTGTAGTCACTCTAAGGGAGAGATAAGGACCGACAAACTCTGTGCAAGAGAATGTTTAAGATGTGCTGTCCGGAATTACCCTCATACGTGTCCGGTTTTTACCCCACCTGCACGTATGTACATTTTTCTATGAAATAGAAAAATACGTGTTTACATTAATGATCTGTACTTTGAACAAAATATACTCGGTAATATCAGAGCGCTTGTTTTCATAACTTTGCAAAGTATTACATATAATAAACACAAGGTCTCCATCTTTTTTGGGATCAAAATGTAGGTCACCGCTGGTAAGAACTCTATATTTCTTTTGTTCTCCATTTTATTTGCCCAACAAACACATAACAACGTTTAGCGGAAACCCCTTCTTGTACCTCCTATAGACTCCCTTACCTCACCCCCTCTGTAAACATTGACATTGACCTCAAACTGAATGCTTCGTTGCCCAGATTAAAAAATCCACTTCTAAAGTGCTCATAACTTCCGTTTGCTGATTGTCTCGGCGGTTACGCCGAATAGTCCTAACGGTTTTACCACGCGCTCTCATTGCTATTGGTATTATCAAACTCTTCAGTCACTGAAAACCAAAAAAAATTAGCGTGTTACGCGCACTCTCATTGGTCTAACTTTTTTTGGTTATCAGTGACTGAAGAGTCTATAATACCAATAGCCAATGAGAGCGCGTTGTGTAAAACGAGTTAAGACTATCGGCGTACCGCCGAGACAATCGCAAACCGAGAATGCACTTGGACATGGATTTTAATCTTGGAACGAAGATCCCAGCTTGAGGTGTCATGTCGTCTGTTCGAGGGGGAGTTAAGGGTAGGCTATAGAGGACAAGAGTTTCCCGCTAACGTTATGTATGTGTGGCGATAAAATGAGAGAACAAAGAAATATAGTAGTCTTTACACGCTGCCTACTTTTGATCCAAAAAAGATGAGAACCGTTGATTATATGTATACTTTGCCAAATTTATGAAGCAGCAGTTATTATCATAGTATACGTGCAAATTTATGAAACAAGCTGCCTGTGGTAATATAGATGCATAAAATAATTATTACATATGTTGCTGAACAGTTTTTAGATATACGGTGCTGATTTGCGGAATTGGAAACTATCCGAATTACCCGGATTGCCCCTAGATACACATTGGACAAACTCCGCAAATAAAAAAAAAAATCATTGTTTGGAAAATATCACAATTTACAGATCACTTCCGCGCCCCGTCAAAATTAAAATAATTCTGGGCAATAAACGGTTAAATCTCCTGATGATAAAGCTAAATTTTAAACAAAGTGAAAAAAATTCTTCCTCACCCGGAAAAAAAAAAGAGGATTGGGTTTTAGTGAGCCTTTTTGAGTTTATATCTTGATTTTTTTTTTGCTCTTAAATCCATATAGATCAACAGCCCTCAAAGTCAAACCGATTCAACTGTAAGTTCCAACAATTTTTTAACATTAACAATTTTTCTTTGGTGTTTTGTTATCTCTTCGTCTTTAAAATAAGAGGATTTATTTTTTATTGGTCTGTAGAGAGACACATGTACATGATGCACCAGCTAAAAAATGGTAGGTTGTAAGGTGCCTCAACAATTATAACCCATTCGGATGGAATAGTGAAAGAATAAGACACAAAAGCCATTTAACAAACACAATTTTTCCAGAAAATAATCGTGATCCTCCCCCAAAGCGCCCCCCCTTTATCCAACAGAGAGGAAACCGAGAAAAGTTACGGGAAACAGGAAGAGCGAACATTAAATACCACCTCCAATATTTATTATAAGCCAACTCACGAAAAACACTTGACAATCCTGGGCTCCCTACGACCAACCGGGACAAACTCAAAACGATAATAGCACAAAGTCGGGCCAACGATACGGCAGATCAAGTCGACAAAACCTCCCAAACCAAACTAAGACTAACATTTTGTTCTCTGCCCAAACCATGAAAGATATCGATCTAAATCGGTGAGTAATACTGGATCAGTCAAACACTGATACTAGAAAAATTCCCCACAGCATTACTACATTAATATCTTTGCTGACAATTTTAACCAGAATTCAAGAGATCAAATTTTCACTTCAATTAATTATGTAATTCCTTTTGGAGGTACTTTCATGACGTTTGTGTAATTTTAGCTTTTTGTGGCAAGGTCCATTAAGGTTTTGGATGAAGCACCTCCTCCGAATTGTCGCTTAGACGGCTATCAGCGGTCAGTATTCTTTCGCCTCCGGTTCTTAATTTCGACGTAGACCGTGCGAACCTATATCCTCCTAGGTGAAAATTAGTGTGCCATCGCAGTGTAATCAAGATTTCGTACAGATATAAATCCGGCGGTGGAATATAATTTTGTTGAAAAGCGATTCGGTAAGTTTTATAAACCCAACCCATCTCGTGAAGACACTAAATTCACTACCGAAAAATCTCATTGTAAATAGACGTTCACCGATACCATGAAATTGGTTGTTAAAAAAAACCGCACAAAATAATCCAAGCCAACCTATGTTGAACAAATTAAGTAAAATATACATTTAGGCTAACATACAATATGCCATTTTATTAACAATGACGCACGCACCTTAAATTATAGAACAAGGGTTGAAGTAATCCGTACGTAATGCACCACAGAGTTGGACCCAGAAGAGATGAATAGTCCACAACATTTCTTGTCATTCTGATCCATTGGAGAGGAACAACTCTTACTAGAAAGAAGAATTGTTCAACATGATCTCTGAATTTCCATGTACAGTGTTGGAAGACGAGTACATAGCAAAAGATCCCGGAGAAATCCAACGTAATCACCAGGAGAGGAAGACCAAACTCAGTTCGCCTTGGCTCTCATTCTTCTCTAAAGCAACCTTCAATCCAAAAAAAACCCATGGCAATCGGCCTCGACCTGACCTAAAACAGGCACATTGTGACAAAGACGGATCAGAAGATCGACTACCCGAAGCGGACAAAAAACGGTATTGAGCACGCTTAGTGAGCTGATCAGGAACTGTATGAAGAAAAAATGATGATGAAGAAGAAGATAGGTAGGAAGTATGTCGTCGTAGAACGGAGTTTGTGCGGCCGGCCGTGATATTGGAATGTCTGCTGGTGGTGAGATTTGATGGAAATAGGATTCAGTCCCTCTCTGGTGATTGTTTCTCACTGTAGACACAGTAGAATAGTCGATCCACTCTTTTCCTCGAAAGTAAATATCAAAAGAAAAACATAATTTTCGGTTTGCGATGTATCATTTGTCTTAGGATGATTTGTTTGCTTGCATTGAAGAATAATGAATATCACAGAAATAACAAACATTAATTACCCACAAAAAAGTTTTTTTTTCATGCCAAGCATGGATAAAAAAAGCATTCCTTCAAGCTGGCATGAGGTTGAGAAAACGGACTTGCTTTTTAGCGGTGATTTGTCTCTCGTTAGCCGTAAAGAGGCTACGTGTCCTCGTCTCTCTACTTCAGCTATCGCCTGTCCACTATCTACGTTCTCTATGCTTGGTACTCTGCCTGAAGCTTTCGACGTGAGCCCGCTTTTTCTTCCATTGCTGTTCAATTCATGGTTTAACAGCTGATAAATCTACGGTGACAGAGGCATAACGTAAAGCTGTGTTTCACTGTTTGTGGATTCGTTAGAATTCTTTCACCACTTATATAGGGCATGTAATCTCTGTGTAGTTTGCCTGTCTATGATTCGTGTCTTATGGTGCTGCGCGTCGTGGTAAAATCTACCGCATTTCAGAAAGGAAAAGAAAAAAAAGCAAGAAAGCCCCCACTGAATCAAGTGGACTTAATAGTCTTGTTTGATAGACCGGCATCGTCAGGTATGCCTTTAGCAGTTGTCAGGTTACAGCTATGCAGAGGTAGAACTTGTGTCAGAAATTAAACCACCATCCAAAAAATAGTGCTGTGTCGCAGAAGTCGGTTTATTGCTGTTTCACCGTTTTGTTTGCTCTTTCAGCCATAGATTTTTTTGCTCTTGGAAATGTTATATATACAGTATGCGGAACCCTCGTTAGGTCGAAACTTGATGGGGACCAAGAAAAAAATTCAATTTCGTCACTCCTAGTTGTAATTGTTGTGATATATCGAGTATATTTGGTTGGTATTAAGAAATCTAAGAAAATAGTGTGGTTGGGACCTTCAAAATCAGTTGACAATACCATGGGTATTCTGAGATAGGCATTATCGAGATAATCGAAGGGTTCAAAACTGTAGTTTTAATGGTGACCATTTTGAATGTTCCTAACTCGGGAACGTGTACTGAATGTATTTGAAATGCTAATTGACGACCTTTCTAACTTTTTGCAGGGGCGGATCGTGGTTCTCGTTTATTTTTTAGACTGGGCCAGGACACTAACTACCTTAATTTCAGAAAAAGAAAAATGTGCGCACGCTGACATGGGGACCGGAAATTGGTCCGCCTGTCAAGCTAATTATTCGTGCTGGGCAATGCGCAACAGAACGGCGACTGGCTGCCTGAAAAGCCCCAGAATTCAACGGTGAAGTGTTGGCGCATCGACCTGAGGGTCAAGTCATGTCGAGCATGCGCGGGATTGTGGGACTTTGTTCAGCGGATGTATAAGGATTCAAAACAAATTCTTTTGATTCGATTTGTGTAGTCAAGATTGCCACCAAAGTGCGAACCTAGTAGATTTATGTGCGATCAGCGCTACATGGAGTTTAACTGGTCCACCGTGCTCTCAGACTTGCGGGAGTGGGGATCGAGGGAAGGTGGAGAATATTTCGACAGAAAGAGACCATTCTTATAAACACGGACCAAAAGTTTGTCGGTATTCCTTTCGTGCGCGAGGTGCGTGAGATAGATGTTTCTGTGAAGGGCTGGACAATTAGGGGGTCAGACTGGGTTCGTCTGGAGGCTCACCACGATTACATTAAAGACTACACAAGGAGTAATTATCAAGATGCACTCACCACACCAAACGGACTTGTCCTTCCCCTTTAGTATGGCAAAACCTAAAAATTCCCATTGTTTTTGAATTGATTGTGTCTTGTTTTTCATGTTGTTTGATGCCTGTTGCACTAATAATTACCATTTTGACTTTGTCCTCGTGGGGACCTACAGTCCTCGAGATTCTGATCTAAACAACAATAGAGACACTGCACGGCCAGTTGTGGTTTCTATGTACACGATTTCTGACCTAATCTCACTGCTTCACAAGTTATGGGCACTAGGTAGTGTGGAGTAGGACCGAGAGTAGCATCATAAGGGCGCATTACACCCTCCCCCTACCATCCTCCATTCTACACACCCACCTCCCCACAGGTTTTCCACGGGCCCCGGGCCGCCGCCCCCCTCCACACGGTCAGCGCCTCGGCCCACTCCCAACCCCCGTCACCCCGACCTCCCCCCCGCCCCAGCACACCCGACCCCCCGCACCCCCGGTCCGCCCCACGCTTCTCACCACCTTGACGCCCAACCCGCCCGAACAGGTCCTGCTTTCGCCTGGGGACGGCACGTCTTCCCCAAGACGCAGTCGTACCCCAGAATCATTTCTCCTCCGTTCTGCTGTTCGCAATAACAGATTTTTTAATTTTATGTATTTCGAGCGCCTTGAAGGATCACTGCTATGGTGATATTCAGTCTGAATAGCTTCTCTGCACGCCTGTTAACGGCTTTGCACGCCTTACTGTAATAGCAATGTACTCATTTACGTATATGGTCCCTTAGTAGGTTCGTTTGTATTGTTAAGTTTTTTTCGTAGTGCCATTAGAATTGAAGAGTTCTTTTGGTATGTGGGATGGTCACCAGATATTGGCAAAGGTGCCATCAAATTGTGACAAAAAATGTGTCGGCACTTATAAGGGTGCATTCTAGGTGAGGGTATCTTTATCATCCAAATGCCAACACGTGAATCGGGACACACTCCGGTTGTAAACGGTCTCGTTCAACAATAGAGTACCGTACAATGGACTAGTGCTGTGCCATGAAGAATGCGCTCGCTACATGAGTAAGCTGTTCCGGAGTCAAAGACGAGAAACCTACCGCATCCTCAACGAATTAGAGCAAACTTCCTTGAACCATATACGAAGTATTTCAAAGTCTGCAGGATATCCCCTTTCATAGATCCAATAATTTTTTATTTTTTTTGCTGAATGAATATCACACCTAAACCACAATAGTACAATGTTAGATAATGACTACTACAGCACACTCATTTGAAGTGTTTCACTATGTGGCACAGAAAACACAAATTTGCCTTTCCAACATAAGTACCCAATTAGATATACTTTTTTTTTGTATATTTATTTGGTATGGAGAATATTGCATAGCAACATTGTTTGGATAGGAGATATTTGCTCTATGGATCCTATCAAATTTGGTGTCGTCCATGATTAGTAATGAATAACAAACTAAGTATTACGTAGTTATAATCTTGTATATCCACATGTGAGAGTCCAGATATCTGGCATACTACATATACTATGTATGAGATTTTTAGAGTAGATTTCAGCATGACGGGAGGTTAATGGTGAATTGTGTTCTATTCGTTCACGCAGCGATTCTGGTCAGTAGGGTGTAACCCAGCGTGATAAGGGCCGGGGTTCTGCGCAACTTTTGGGATAGTTTGCCACTCGAATGGGAATTTTATTAACACCAACACCACTAAAAACAATATAGCATTAGGTTTTTCCTTATATTGGTATCGTTGGGCCTGTTCATGGAGGCACGATAACAAATTTGAGAATGAGCTATGATGCACACAACGTCCGCCAATCTCTGTCATCAGCAGATCAGCTGATGGAGTTCATCAGAAATTCATAGTACCTCTGCTCTCAGTTAGAATAAAATACACTGGTGATGCTAAATACATCAACTAATATGTGAAATTGGAAACCTAGTTATGAGAGAACCGAGATTGCTTATTTGCCCTTTTGTAGAATCTGTAAAACCGTAGGTAATTGTATCTTATGGCAAACAAGGCCGGGCTTTCATGCCTTATCTAGCTTCACGCACTAGCTAAGACCAACTCTTGTAGTCTCTTTGCTAAAATGATACTGTCCATTTATGTATTTTAAACTTGTATCCATTAATGCACTTATTATACACTGAGTGTAAAAATGGTTTTGATTTAATGTAAAAACAATATTTCATTCCAAACACGTGAATTTATCAGAATGTTGACTGGGCATCTTAGCCTCTAAAATGTTGTTTGGTTTGTTGATTCTTCAAGGACTGCGTGAAGTATACCATGCGATTATTACAGGGCAAAGGATGGGATTTAATTTTAAGCAAACGATACTCACGAAGTATGTATATTGCGCCTCGATTCTTTCTGGTGAAATAAAAAAATAGAACAATAATAATAATTTATTAAATGTACTTAAGATATTATTTAACTTTATTTTCACGGAGATTTTTCTAAAGTTGAGAGTAAAAAATAGAGACTTGCTTTCAAAATCCTGACTTAATATGATTCCAATTTCTTTTTTTCGTCATGCAAGCAATGTGGAACGGTCCAGGAATGAGGGTCATGACCCCCAATGGACAAGGTTCGATTTCAAATAAGTCAACAACAATCTAAATGGAGGCTCAAAAAGATAATTTAAATATGAAACAAGGAAATAAACCTAGAGGAGCGTATAAGGCTATGAAACTTGCGTGAAAGGGAAACTAAACAGACAGACGGAAAATATAAGAGGAGAACACAAGTATAAGGGTGCCTAGTAAAAAGGGGAAAGGGAATCGTTAAAGCGGGAGAACCCCTCTGTTCAGCCCCAAACCACCAGCCTGCGGCCAGCTATGACATGTATGAATGATATGGTGTACAGCCATAGGCCAAAACTGGAATCAGTCGTAGAATGTGCACGTGTGGGCGGAAATGGTTACATGGGACCAAAGGTGCTTGATGCGAGGTCCCAATAAACGCCGGTACCGATTATAAGTTGCACAGATCGAGATAACAAACGAGGCGCTAAAACGAAGGTTATGCGGTGTGGATAAAGTGTCCCAGGAAGCTGGTCAAGACGCCAAAGGAAAGTGTTTAGAGAGATATCTCAAAAAAATCTAGGTGCCTCAGTGTTGTAGTTACAGATAGTGTTTTTATTAGTCGAAAAAAGAGCAAAGATAATTCCTTGGAAGTATAATACTTTGCTGCCAGACGTTGTTAGGAGTTATTATGGTATGCAAATTTAATATCCAATTTATGCATCGAGTAAATTTTTATTTATAACACTATGGAACACTTTGAGTGTCACGCTTCCAAGACAATACAAGATGACCAAAATATAACACTGTTTACCATGTACTAATTCTCATGCGGGCTTAAGCTTAGTTTTCTGTCGTAGGTAATTGAGGGGATAGAAAATACATATAATGTCCTGTATGTCCATCTGCCTCATAATGATAGGTTCAAGACTGTTATCAATATAGCTCGGAGAGGCAGACAACTGTTTGCCAATTTGCACCAGACTTGTTTAGTCACCAACACCACGAGTGGCAATTGGACCATCGTAGAGCCAGGTGATGCCTTAAGGATAGATGATAAATTTTAGCATTATATTGAATTTTATTATTTACTTGATGAGTCAATATCGAGCCATCCGAAGTTGCGAATAATTCCTACATAGTCGATAAGATATGTAGTAAACTCGATTATGCCGATACTGAAACAATAGAGCGCTTATAAGTATTCGCCCAACAGCAAGTACGAGGGGTAGCTACTGACGGGTTAATTTATATCAGGCACCGCACTCTATTAGTGAGTAGGATACTGTCCCAACGAAGCTGAGAGTAAGTGCTGTGTTATATCAAAATCGACGGAAACTACGAGGGTTTCCTAGGTTCTCTCGATTTGCAGGGTGGTTTTTGAGAACTCGAGTAGATGTCGTGCATGCAAGGCCCGAACGTAGTTACGGAGAAGGAAACTCTACGGCGGCCCCCCGTTGGTTCCCAAATGGAAAAGATGGCGAAAGTCCGAGGGTTGAAGTTCATACGATTCCTTATCGTTTTTTAGTAGATATGTTATATAAAATCCGATTTGATTCATTCACATATTAACAATAGCCAAATCTGGGATATTAAAAGCCAGAGTCTTTGTTTCGCACTTCAGATATTCACAAAAGTCGGTCGGCTATAATACACATAAGCAGCCAATCAGTCAAGAAGATAATTGGAGAGCAGATCAAAGTATCTGGTTTTCTAAGTGGATGTCAGATTAATTGAGCAGAGCACTGCCAGATCGGTGGGTACTTCATAGATTCGAGAGAGAGTTATGCCATGGACATACTGGCCTCATCCTTTCGTTCATTTATGTGATTTTTATATAGTAACTTTTACCTAATCCATGTCTGACATTGCTCGTTTGTCTGACTCAGTTGCATGTCTCGGAATAGGAAAGAGCTGGCGGAGCTATGAAAGACACACCCGTGCTCTCAATCGCCAGCAACAAAGGCCTCACAAACGCCCGATCCAGAAGAGGGGCGGCGAGAAATCGTCAAACAACGGCCAAAAGAGGGAGGGGTGCAAATCTGTGCGGCACGCAGGGCCAAGAGGATTGACTGGTACTGCCCAAAGGTGTCCAGACCACCAGAAATGATACTGTAATATCAAGTGACCGTAATAGAACGGGTTGAGTGAAATGAGGCATTTGTTAACCTGGCGAAAATATAAAAAAATTCTTTTTCATTAATGGATATTTAAAACAGAATAAAAAGGGAAAATTCATAGGGGAATTGGAGCCGGTCATATTCCTACTCGGCAGCCTCGCCAGGAAATCAAACTTGATTAATGTTTTGTTGGCGATAACACAAATTGAAGCATGATATGAGCTTGAGGTTATGATTGTTTCGTTTTACTGTCACCAACTCGAGAAATTTTTCGTTCGATATAATGGAGACATCACGTAATGCCCCAAGATGAAGCGGCTATGCTAAATTTTGGGCCCAAATCTTGCTCGACAACTCGAGGGCTATTATGCCGCATGTGTGAGGGATCTTATCGTTGGCCACACCTGTTAGTGCACACGGAGGAGCCTTGGTTTTTATAAGGTGCTCATCTGAAGGTAGCGGCGGCGCGATCCACTTAGTAGCACCTTTACGATACTACCAAGGGCGATCTCGCGGGGATCCTGTCTCCTAACCCCGTACGCAGTTGAGGGATGTAGCGTTTGTAAGGATGAAAAGTGGTTTACCTGATATACCAGAATTCATCCTACTTTAGTGAATGAAGGCTTATTTTGTGTATCATAGTGTGCGAGGCTATACCACATACTAATAACCTCTGGTGAGATATTAACGGCGTCTGGTATATCCGGCTTCGCGGATATATATTAGCGTAAAGCTGTACCGAATGTTCGATAATCGATTATACATATAGGTCAAGGTAAATAGCTTCATTCCTGTATAAGATTGTAGTAATTTAATAAATTGTATTGTAACTATTAGTGTGCATGTGAGTAACTATTTCCGGATGAATATATTATTTATAAGTTGATTTTTGTAGTGGCAGGACGGAGAACGAAATCATTTGCGCAGCAACGAAAGATAGACACAACAAGTGGTAAACAATAACGTCAAATGCATTGGGTGACGTCATTCTCAGGACGTCACAAAAGAGCTCAAGTTAAGATTTAGTCCAAAAAAAATTATAGTGGTTGCTCAAATCTGATTTCAGCCAATCAAATTGCTTGTACAAGATAAAATTAAGATTTATTTTACATGATGTTCACTCAGATGCAGAACTTCCTTCAGAAAAGATTCTCACTATGCTTATTTGACACCCCCTCCCCTCACCTCAGGTCCATTTTTTATACCACGAGTCTCAATTTCACAATCAACTGAGATAAATTTTACATTATCAAGGGCAAATGAAAGCAGGCCTCATGCTAGATGATAATTAGACGAATGCGCCAAGAGGGCTTAGAATCAAGCATATATTCTATAAACAGATTGGATTCACATGTAACAAACTGTACCTCACTTTTGATTGTTTAAAAACTGAATCTTCAAAAAATTTTAAATTCTGGCTTCGAAGTAGTACAGTATCGTTGTTCTGGTTGGTTAACCAATTTCCATAAATCTACCCAGCTTATGTGAGTTGACATACCAATGTAGGACATTTAAGTTACAAATGGAATAATTTGATATAATTTAAGTATGTATTTGCATATGCCAGGTTTGGAATTTGGAGATTATGCTTGCACATTTCTTGATACAAGCAATCGTCCTATTTTAGGTTATTCTCACGCTTGTTCAATGAATATAAGCCATGACCTAATAAATCTTCACTCATATAGGTAAGATTGGACTAGTGAGGAATTTTTAAATCGTGGCTAAATCAATTATTAGAAGGGAGTTTACTCAAATAAAAAATTATGGTTCCAAGACAGTCTTTATCTGTTACCGTATATATTGCTTATGATGAAGTTTTATCTTTGCTTCATCCTGTGAGTTTTGGTACATGTAACTCCATATGCGGATTTATGTTTTTCTAATTTACATACATATTTTCAATTTTTGTGATAGTCGGATAAAAAGGTCCTCTAACAGACTTGTGTTGTTGCTTATACTGACTATAAATAATACGAACTTGAGAATAAAATTGAGACTTAGACTTGACAATGAGGGGGAATTTTTTAAATGTTTCATTGACTGCTGGGATGTACTCTCCGCCTAGAAGTTTTACATTTGACGTGTCGAATGGGGAGAAGCGTAATAGATGTTCATCAAATTGATTTTTAAAAGAAAAATTACATTTCGATAACTCTGTGCGTAAAAACAGTTTACGTTTCACTATTCTCTCTTAGTATACACACAAAAATTGAGAAATCTAAATCATTTTATTGCGGTACATATGTTTTTAGAAAATCAAAGTTTATATCTTCTTATGTACAAAGGCAGCGAACTCTTCAAACACATGTCTAAGTCCAAAAAGGAGTTGCTTTAATATCAGCCCTATCAGGGTTTCATGTGGAATTGATACATCTACACTTTGTACTTTTCACCAGTTACTTAAACTATAGGACCCCTACCTCACTCCCCGTTGATCAATAAATCTACATCAGAAGGAAGTTCTTCACATTGAGTCCCTTCATTTAGTGAGCATTATGTATCACATTTTGAAGATCCCCACACTTAGATTTGAGGTGGGAGCGTGTGGGGCACTCCCTGCCTCTTCCCGTCCATTCATCAAATGCATTGTTCCTCTCTTGGTATGGGTTTGGTTCTGTACTATAGATTCAGACCAAAGTAGTTTCTCCGCCAGAAATCCACAGTAAAGTATAAGTAGTGTTTATATATGGTTCTATAATAAATGAGGCAAAATTGGAACCACTATGAAGTGAAGAAACTCATGTTCTTTCCTATTGCTTTTAGATGGAAATGAGCCGAAGATGAATTGCATGGAGAGATTGTCTTAGTTTTTAATGTGAAATTAAAATCAGTAGTGATTTAGCCGGAGGCTGCCCTTATCCTGACAGACAGGCAAAGATGTCTGCAGCCAAATAGCATTTTTCTCTTATGAATCCTAATATAGCGAGTGATGACATTTCATACGACACAGTTGTGGTAAGTGTGACAAGAGATTAAAAAGTGTGGGAGTTTGGTGCAGGCTGGTACCTTTTTAATGCGATCTCACTTCAGTCATAACAATTTGTGTGTAGAAGAATACACCTACTGACATCCGTGTCTAAGACTAGCCGTACTGACTGTCATGTGGATAACACTTACACCCAAGATGCGCGCCCGCATGTATTTTCTCAACAATATCCATTTGGTTGGTAATGAATCATCTTGGGACACAAAGATGGCCGACTTTTGTCACTCCAATAACCTGCATTACTGTGGGTAAGTACAAGAGGGTTCTGTGCTGCGGTGTGTGGAACTTCCTTCCCCGGCACTGGATGAGAGCCCTTTAGGGTAGGAGCTGAGACTGATTTAGTCATGCATATCCAAAATTGCTAATGAAAATTGATGACGTCTCTGAAAACTTTTATTAAGTTTCTCATATCAGATAAGATGTATGCATACCTTCTTTCGCTTTTTAATACTTAACTAACTTGACGTTAATTGAAAAATAGCAGTCGAGGAGATTTGAAGGAAGCAACCAATCTGGTGGGAAATGAGAAACTGGTGTACTATAGGCTCACATACTTACATCAAATAGAAATAGATATGGCAAGCAGGCCTGTTGGTAGAAACTTTCTAGTGGAGAT
This sequence comes from Ostrea lurida, assembly GCA_903981925.1. Lineage (NCBI taxonomy): Eukaryota > Metazoa > Mollusca > Bivalvia > Ostreida > Ostreidae > Ostrea > Ostrea lurida. The sequence continues at coordinate 2,461 of CAJDSM010042250.1, read as the reverse complement.
GAGCGGTAGATGGCCTTAGTATCCAACAAAGTACGGCATCCCTACCTGGAGCTATATATCAATAGTGTCGATTCTATGAGTACGACATAGTCTTGACGAGAGAGCGTTAGGACGCTGGTTGGACTTAAATTTTTTCCACATAGCCTAGACCGGGTGTGGGATTTCGCCATACTCAATATTTAATACTATTCCTTAACATAGTATTAACATGTACCCTCCTCCTACCCCGATGGCGGATCGGGAGGGTGCAATCTTTTCCATGTATGAAGCAATGGCATGATACTCCATGAAAACGAGCGTATATCCTCAAGGGGCCTGCAACACCCGAAGCTTGGGTATTAAACATTTAATGGCGAATATTGCGTAAACAATCATTAGAGATACCACACTTCATGGTTAGTCCTATTTGTTGAAACAAAACGCAAAAGTCTTTATGGTGGATGGAACAACTCAACCGAAAAGGCAAAAATGATAAAAAGAAGACAGTTTAATGTCTCTTCCAAAATTATGACTAGGAGCAAAAGAATATAAAGATATAACAAAAGACCAGACCACAAAAATAAAATCTAAACTCTTAGATGTATACACTTTAGATTACGGAACCTTTTCATTTGCAAAATAAAAGATAAATTCTTTCATAACTGAACATGAGAAAACGTTTAGAGGTATGCATTTCAGGGAATGATAAATATAAAGATCAAATGAATGGGAAAAAGTCGTTCTAAGTTAATCTGCAACATGTTTGGTGTGGTATATTTGCGAAAGCTTAGTGGTCAGTGGCGAAGCGTATTGAAAACAGTTATCATACGCTGCTTTCTCTTTCCTTATCGCATATCTAGACATCAAACTAATTACCTGCATATAAATCAGCAGCTTGTACTCACCCAGACAGTTCATACCGCGTAATATCCACCTAGCAAAGTATAGTTCCTTTTGTTCTTATCACACTTTTTGTTCTATGCCAATTTTGAGGTAAATGGATGACTAACTCCATCCCTCAAATTCTACTTATTAAGCGCAAAGTCTACACACCATCTTATCCGTTTAGGTTATAATTTATGGTTTTCTTAATGTTTACATTTTTTGATAGGTAAATTTATGTTTTTGTCATGTGCACACCAATTCTTTATCTACAAAGAATTTATACCAATCTCTGTCTTATATATTAAATACTCTTGAACTATACTCCATTGATTTTTTTCTCTAAATGATGGACTTAAGAGGAAAGTTGGATAGCAATAAAAGCCTTTTGCATGGACCTTTAAAATTAGTGTTACATAGAATGATGATAGTATGTGACATTGTTCTGATGAGTCGGAGCACGGACAATGAGACGGTTATACATTCGCGAAGAAAAGAAGGGATTTATTGTATCAATGATAGTCACAAAACTAGAATGTCTACTGACGCCTAACTACTGTTGTTTAGATTGTGATTGATAAAAAACGCAAAAATGTCGGGTCGCAACTATGATCTTCCATGGGCGGTCTAGTATATCTTCCATTCACGTTATTACTTATATAGAGATGCCAGCCGAGACAGTTAAATGTGTTTAAATTTAATAGTTCATGTTTGAAAGAGTTATAGAAGAGCGGACCTAGGTGGGAGTGTCGTTAAAGTGGCGAGTTGTTGGATGTCACTCTAGCTAAACATATTTGTGACTGCACTCCACGTTATTACAGAGGCGCTCTTAAGTTTGTGAAAGTGCATGAAAGAGGAGCATCAACTACTGTGCTCAATCTTAGTAATAACCAAACAACTCTAAAAACGCAATCATAGTTACCATGCAAAAAACATATAAGCAAACAAGTCGAATGATACAAGAGGCATACAATCGGACCTCCGACAGTATACAGCCGAAGCGGGGTGCGCGCTGTGCTAGGGGGAAGCGAGCTAAGGCCCATTCCTCTGACCGTAGAACCGGGTCAACACTCACCGCGACTGACGGACAGCTTATGGTCGTGACAATTCAAAGAAAAAGTAAAATACGAGGTAATGTCACCCGGTCGTCTCCCGAATACAAATTATTACGAAATTAGCAGTACTAACCGACAAAGGAGCACTGACCACCACACAAATCGGTCAAACATTAGACACATAGATCTAGGAACATAATAGAGTTTGTAAAGGCGAGAACACAACTCAAGAACCCATCCAATACATAAGCGAGCGATAAAGAACTTTGCGCAGAATAGAACCTACTTATAAAAAACAGAGATATTTGATAAGCCGCTTGCGAGAGGCATACTCTACAAACTGTATAGTCATAGTGTAAGTTGGCCGCTTTAAAGATAAAGTCGCATACGATATAGGCAATCGCTCTTGCAAATATCGTAATCACCTTGGAGACATACACCACAATAGAACAGAGATTGCGATAGTGGAACACGCA
>CAJDSM010042245.1:0-43924 GCA_903981925.1 Ostrea lurida | reverse complement strand
AATCTGGGGTATTACCTTTCATCTAGAACACCGATGTTTTTGCATTTTTTTTGGACAAATTTGCTCCATTTGTCTATCTTCATGTTGACGAGTTTACATTTTAGAAATCAATTCTCAACTGCAATCTTGTCGCCCAATTAAAAATGGTCGGAGTTGAAGGGTATGGACAAAATAGGGGACAAGAGAATATGTTGGTCGTTTCTGTTTGTTTCTTTGGAAATGGAATATTTAAGATTTTTAATTTTATCGACCGATTTGATGCTTTGCATGAAAATTATCTTGTGGAATGGTGAATTGATGTAGTACTGCACGTTGTTCCTCGTGATAGCGATGAAATTTAAAAAAAACATTTAAAATATTTTATGCATGTATTTCATGTTTTAATATTTACATTCACTAAATCTTTTCTTTTATATTTCTTTGGAAATTGACATTGCTCTTATCATACAATGAATACAAGTTTGTTCAACTTTGCAAACTAGTTTGATCCGGTATTTTAGCACCACGTGTCCGCGTTATCATGACCAAATATGGAGCCACGTCAAGGTCAAAGGTTGCATTGGCTGTTCCATTTAAAGTATAACGAAATGAACAACAAATTGGTATCAAAAAATACATTCAAATATAGATATAAAGTATAAAATGTCTTTCTGTGTTGTTTCATCGGATGACGAAGGTATATGTAGCATCCATTGCTTACGTGGGTTATGTTTTTTTTAAATCTGCAATGCTCACCCGATAGAACAACAAAGAAAACATTTTATTGTTTAATTATAGTGAAGCACTTGCTTTGTTGATGTGCACGTAAATGACGTTGATATTGATACACTATATACGTACATGTAATAGTAAGGGTTTATTAACCTCTATGATGTATGCAATTTTACTAATTCATGTACATTGTACATTAGAACAAGAGTTTGCTTTTTAGCATGATGTTATTTTGGTTCTGTTATTGTGCATTTATTACGGGCAGTTCTGTTACCTTTGTATCAAGATATGAGTACACAATTTCCTCTTGTGAAGTTTAAACGACAAAATTAATTAGCATTGTCATCGGTACGACTTAACTTGGCATATTGTCCTCTCTTTCTTTACTGCTAAACACCCATCGGGGACTAGCGTCATGAATTATGGCTGATCATCATGATACATCAGAGTGGAAGTGTACAAACTTTTAGACAGTGTTATGTTATAAAAGAGAAAAAATAGAAAGTGAAAAAATGGTATTAATTAGCTTTAGTAAATTAGGAAATACTTTTAAAAAATAACCAAGTTCTATTCAAAATGACTTTACGATTTCTTAATTACATGTATCTATTTTTTTTTATTACTATTATTATTATTTCTAATGTTTTTCAGAAGTTAAAAATACTACATTTTCTATTTCGTAGGACGATAATCCAGAACTAAAGAACGGGGTCTCAGTCAAAGCGAAACAAGGTATAGCTGCCGCATGCATTGTCTGGGAAAACTGGCAAAATTAATACATTTTTTGACATTTTATTGTGAAATATTCATCCAAATGATTGACATTTAAGGGAATTAAAAAGCTCGTATAAATTAATTTTTACCTTTCATTTGAGAATCTGCACAAGGCGATTATCTCACTAGACAGGACGAAGGTGAGTGCATCCAAATATCAGACCATTAATTACGTACTGTGCCATGCTTATAGGACACCAATCCAAGAATTTTAGGAGATATAAAATGCACTTATGCAAATGAAAGCTGTTGTATAATTGTGGGTAATCAATTTTCAGTGAATAAAATAAATTGGCTATTTGTGTCCCATCTGACCTACGCATCGTCTGTCTATCGGGAACAGATTACTGTTTGTATTTTACTTCATTCTCTATGAATACAGTATTATTAAGATTTTGTTTTTATTTCTTGAAATATTCATTTATTCAACTTGTACAAAGCTTAACATTGAGCCTGTATGGTATAGAATCATCTAGCATTTCCTGTTCTTTGCTACCTAAAATATAGAATTTAGAACCCAAAAGATCTCTCTCTCTCTCTCTCTCTCTCTCTCTCTTCTCCTCTTCTCTCTGCTCTTCATCTCTCTCTCTCTCTCTCTCTCTCTCCTCTCTCTCGATGATCGATCGATCAATAGATAGATAATAGATAGATAGATAGTGAGTAAGAAAAAATCTACACAAACAGTAGTATAATAAAAGTATCACAAAATCGATTCAGTATACTCGACAAGACTACTTTTCTTTTATTCTTTCAGGAGTATATATATATATACATTGTATATATATGATACATTGTCAAATGTTAGATTGTTCCATTTATAATAAACTATGATTATATATATTAAAAAAAATACTTTTACTTTCTTTTCATTATTGGGTGAAATTGTTCATTTCATTACAGTTTGTAAAGAAAGGAAAGAACAAAAAAAAAAAATGTTAATTTTTGTTGTAGGAAAATTGTAAAGGCACATGTTATAAGAAAGCACTTCGCAAAGTGTTTCATGAACATAGATTTTAAAAAGTGGAATAACTTTAAACAAACCCACCTTCGTTATTGGTTCTTTTCACCTTGTAGCCGTTTTTCATCCCCTCCTGGAATACTTTACAGGAACCGTCCACGTATCCTAACGTAAACACAAGTATGATCCCGATCATATAACGCGCGGTCGTCATCTTTCTCCTCTGTGTCCGTGTAACCTGGCGTTCCTCTCTATATCGGACCTTTAGCTGACAATCATCAGTCTTCATGCACGTTCAGATACGCTTGGGTTGCATGAGAGAAAAAAGGTAAAAGAGACAGGAGGTATTTATAGACACTTTGTAAGTAATTGAACTTAAGTAACATAAATATTAATATATAGAAATATTCATTAATCAAGTGCATTAAGCTTAATTTTGATGAGTATGACTTATATTAATTCCTATAATCTTGATTTGAAAAAAAAATAAATGAAAAGAGAAGATAAATTCATAAATAAAATAAAATTTTACTTATCAAATATTCAAATTTAGGGTCTGTGCATTGTGTACTGTACACAAAAATTGTCTTCCTAACAACCCCAGTTTATGAATATCCTTATGAATACAAAGCTTGATTTGTTGACTCAAATGACGACGAAATACAATTTATACAATACTTCCATGCCATGAAATATGTAGATGAAAAAAAAAAAAAAAAAAAAAAAAAATAAAAAAAAAAAAAAAAAACCCACCCACAATCAAAACTATAAAACTTATCGTCCAAGACTATTTAAAAAATTAAAATGATTTTTTGTTGGTTTATTGGGTGATGAAGGAAATTAACGAACATCTCAGAATCCACAGGCGAAAATGCAAATGGCGGTGTGTTTACATTCCGCTTAGCAACGGCAAAGGGGGTAACTGTTCACGCATAGTCGCGTGCTACTGGGGACCGGCATACTAGAAACTTCCCGGAATGGCTCCATATTTGGAAATGACCATGCGGACAGGTGACACTACGAAACCGGATCCAACTAGTTTGCAACAACGGTTCCCTGCATTTATTGGATGATAAACGCAAAGTCAATCTCAAAGGCAATGTAAGAGAAAAGATTCAAGGAATGTAAATATATCCAAATACTAACAGTATACATGTAACTGTACCATTTAATTGCATCAGATGCAATGCAAATCAAACCTTTAGAACTCTACTCCATGTCTATGATTAATGAACGAAATATTTGTTTAAGATAATTTTAAGCTGTGCATTATAGAATAACGCATTTCGATTATATAGTTTATTGTCATTAATTAAATTTATATATTAACGAATTCTAAGCATAGAATACCTCTGTGAATCAAGGTTTACAACTGTGTAGATTACAACGGGAATTCAAAGTTTACAACTGAAGATTTGTATGGGAAGTTGTTGGCGCGTATACGGACCAAACATGTGATCCATCCGCGACAGAAAATGAGGCCGTTATATTTTCCTATACTAAGTTTATTTAAGAAATGACTGTTATACATTTTCAAGTTTACCGGAAATTGAACTGATGTTGTCTATTTGCAAACATATAATCCGCGTAGCGGATTATATTATGTTTGCAAATAGGCAACATTGGTTCAATCTCCGGTAAACTTGAAAATTATAACAGTCATTTCTTATAATTAAATTTCCGACTAATTTTGAAGTCATAAACTTGATTTCGAAGCTCTGAATAACAAAATAAATGTCAAATTCATGTCGTAGGAATTTAGCTTCACTTACGTCACAATAAGGAATCGATCATTTGTCTGTGACGTATAGAATTGTGACGTACGAAGTTCAGTTTATACAATATGAACTGTAAAATTACGGTTTACACGGATATAAACCTGAAAATTGTAATAGAACAGATAGGGAGACCGTGTGCAAAATTAATTATAACCTTTTTACCCGGCCTTTTTAGAGGACGGTATTCCATCCCGGCGTCCGTCCGAAATAGTTTGCCCGGGCCATAACTTCTGAACTTGTATGTAGATTTAAACATATGGTTTTAACTTTGTTTCAATGAATTGTTGGCCTGAACCTAAGCCAAGATCAAAGGTTAATGTCACAATGCGCAAAGTGGCTTTAACTTTGTCAGGACCATAACTTTTCATTGAGCCAAGGTCAATGTTCAAAGGTCAAGTTCATAATGCACATAGTGGTTTTACCATTGTCCAGGCTGTGATGGGCGTATAATGCAACGTTTGCGTTGCTATTGTTATTATATACTTTCGATTTCATTTAGAAACTAACAATAATCTGAGGGGATGATAATCAAGGCACACAAGAATATATAAAAAAGCTGAGGAAAAACTATCAATAAAGCAAATAATAAGAATTCCACCTTTTGCACATAGCCTGTTATCTTGGATTGAAATTCACGGCGATTGTGACTGGTCTACAGTTAAGGGATACTTCGAGGCACCCGACCCACTTCTGATGTTTCCAAGGATATGTGTGTACCCTGTTCTCGACGTTTTATTGTTTATAGGATTTATGAGATTGACCACTACTCGCAATTTCCACCTTTTTCACACTTAGAAAGAACAAACGAATTGTATGAAAGGTACTACAATAGATTTAGGTAGATCTTCTTTCATGAAAGTGCGCCATCTAATAGGGATCTATGTATTTTTGCAGTTGAATCATAGCGTAAAATGTGAAAATCAGAATGAAAACACAAATATGATGTACTAGACAGCTGGTTTTGAAGCTATTCAGTGACTTAGCCTTCACCACACTTTCGGTTTGAAACTATTCTGCAGCCTTTATCATACTTCCGGTTTGAAGCTATTCAGTGACTTGACCTTCACCATACTTCCGGTTTGAAGTTATTCGATGACTTGGTTTTTACCTTACTTCCTGGTAGTTGGTTCCACTTCTAATGAATTGAGGAAATAAAGATGTGTTTCACGGATACCATATCCATGCAATTAGGTTTTCCTCACATCTGTGGGTGTAGAAAAGATGTTTGAAAATCTGGCCTCTTTTTGCATATTTATTGTCGCCCATGTGATCCCGGGGTGGCAAGGACATCAAATTCTTTTACATTCCTCTTCTCCTAGTGATGTTTCACACCAAAAAGGGTTACACCTGGCCTGTACTTTTCAAGGAATTGTTGATGGACAAAGCTCAATGACAATAGGTTAACTGGGTGATTGAGGTGACCATAAATTGACTTTCAGTGATTCATTTATGAACTTGGATAGTTGATGTTAATATCATTTAATTTTATTTCACGTGATCACCTAGCGCCGATTCTCATTGGTTAAAACACCTTTTAAGAATTGAGGTGATTTTTTGATCATGTACCTGGACAACAAGTAAAGTCTAATGAACATTATTTTGTTGTTGTAATATAAAATTAAATGATAAGAAATAAATCTTATATTTTTTTCGGGTGATAGGCAGGTTATCACCGATATTTTGGACGGTAAAACTTTTCATCAATGACATGCGCTTCATTTCTTATATCATAAAAACAAAATATTACTCTCGGGAAAGCATTTTCCAATTTATTTTGCACCGAAACTACAGTACAAGATATCTGCAACTATATACATGTATTTCATATTGACTATATGCATGGTTCAAAAGGAACTCTCTCTCTCTCTCTCTCTCTCTCTCTCTCTCTCTCTCTCTCTCTCTCTCTCTCTCTGTCTCTCTCTCTCTCTCTCCAAAACAAAGGAAATGAAAAGTATTCTCAAATTAAGGAACGAACGAAACTAGGATAATGATATATACATTGTAACTAATCAAAATTAGCTGTACATATCCGGTAACACTACCAAAACATATCCCTTTTTTTGTAGTTCGATATAATACATGACCATATTCCAAGTTAAATAAGTCTGATTCTAAGCGTGATAGAGTTGTCGTGGGCTACACTCCAAAACAGTACAGACTGAATCTATTCAAATGGAAGTGAAAATACGAAAACTAATCCCATATAATCAAACAATATATATAGACATAAAATACACAACATGATATCTGTTTAGTTTGAGCATGGAAGCTGATGCGACAACCCACGTGACGTCAACTGATACAGAGGACCAGTAATAAAAGGTGTTATTTAACGACTTGGATTAAAAGTTCATCGTAATCATTTCTATGTCGTTGCCACTGTTTATCTAAAGCATTTTACATGTAGTTAACATAATTGACGTTTATATTTAATTACCTCTATTTATCATGGCCTGATAATATCATTTAGATGATTATAAGCATTCTAACTTTGCAATTCAGAAACATTCTTACTGGTTAAGTATGTCCCTATGAGATTTTAACAGTGTGTTTATGACATCCAAATGTGTAATAATTAATATTTAGAATAAATAAGGTTTCCGAGAAAGATCCAATATAAAAAGTACGCCAAATTATTTGTTAATTGCTCTAAGTTGTCATTTAACGATCCAGATTAAGCACCACAAGTATTATATTCCATTGTTTTACCTTTCCTGTTAAGATATTATACCCTAACCTTGGATTTTGTTTTAAAATTCAAATTAGAGAGAGTACTTGTTTGTTAATCCAAAAATAAACTTAATAAAAGCGACAGAATTAAAATGAAAGTACATTCGCCATTGACATTTCCAGTTGATGATGGTTTTCCTGTTGTTAGTCTCTTTACTGAAACATCAATTACAATGTGTTGAGATTTCTCTTTTTTCTCTGTGGTGGTATCTTCTGTTCCAGTTGTGATGCCAGTTCTCCTGGTTACTACCACAGGCCTATTGGTCGAAAATCGGGTTCTAGCATTTAGAGTCGTTTTGTCCCTTCCTGTTTTCATATTTCCTGCTGTTTTCTCGGAGACAGGCTTTTCTGTCACAATTAAACAAATTGTCTCCATTTCGCACTGCAGGTTCTGAGAGAACGTGCATCCTTCTGGGGGATTGAATTCCCCTTCTGGGTATCGCTCCCATTCAGGAACATGGCTTTACAAAGAGAAAAAGAAAAGAAAATGAACACAAGCCATTAAGGTGAGAAATATTGCAGCATTATTGATTAAACATCGATAAAAATTCAGTATCAATATTTATATTGGACTAGCATTGCTATACATTTCGGAATTTAACACGTTTTAGATATAAAATCAGATTAAATAATTTCACTTATTGCTGTAAAAGAATATGTCCAGCGTTTCGCAAATTTTATTGTTGTTATAATGCTCTAATTTGCAAATAAACCTCCCATTCAGTCGATTGTTGTCTGACGTGATTCGTACATGTATCAATTGACCCAGTACCTACTGATATTGAATACCGATTACTCGGTTCATCTGATTAACTTAGAATGTTCACTGCGGGGGTGAACGGTCAGCAGGAGATGCTTACTCCTCCTGAACACACTTGATTCCACCTCTGGTGTGTCCAGGGTCCGCGCTTGCCCAACTACCAATTCGGTATAATTCTTTGTAGGATTTATGAGATTAACCACTGTTCGTTAATTTCGCTTTTTCATACCTGTGACAAAGTCATTCTAGTTTTTTTCTAGAAATGGTCAAACATCCATTCATAAAATGTATGCTTTTTTCTATTGTATCTCCTTCGTAATAATTTATTTTACTTCTTTTCTAATTGTGATTACATCATATCTAAGGGAGGTGACTCAAATAGGCTTGTCCACGCCAATCCATTTTTAATGATGAATAACTTATGGAATTAATTCTTTAACAGCACATTTCATAAACTCAAATGTAGTTCTTGAAATCTACGGTGTGATCCATCATTGTCTGGGGTATATCATGTGACCACTCACTGACCCATGAAATCTGATGTGATATCGAGATGGTAATTTGTTTGTCACTTGACAACTTACTGTAGGTTACATTGTACCTTAGAAGTGACCTATTACTGAGCTGCTGACAGTATCACGTGAATACTTACTGGCAGGTAACCAGGGACCCGTCTGGGTTACACGTGTCCGCGTTCCTGAGCTCGTGACACAGGGTCTTATTAACTGGAGTGGACACAGGCTCTCTGAGGAACACCCCTGATGGGTCAAACTTTAAAATTTCATAGCGGCAAGCTAGCACTGCAAAGATACCATAAATAACAGTTCATAATATTTTACAAAAATTGTTGACAAATCAGGGTTTTTTTCCTTGCGATTCTAAACGTTTACAATGGATTCGGAAATTTATAATTGATTTTTAAGTCCCAAATATAATATAAATTAAGGGTTGGGCAAACACGGACCCCTGGATACACCAGAAGTGGGACTGAGTGTCTAGGAGGAGTAAGCATCCCCTGTCGACCCCTGTTGATGAATAGTATATGATTTGTGTTTGACAAACACGTTTTTCCTTAATTCCTTCATATTTTGTCTATACTGTTTGCAGGACAGTGTTATTAAACAATTGTTAGTTTTTGGTGGGATTCTACTTTTTTCTAAGAAATTTTACTGGTCACAGAAATACCATACATTACAGTGGAACAATAACATTACCGTCACGAATGCAGCTACGAGGGATGGCGGTGAACGTACTATCACGATCAAATCAATCATCTTGTTAACAAGACATATTATTTGGTCGTGCGCCATGTATAATACAGGCATGTTTGTAATTTTCCTAGGTACTAAAATCTTAAGCATATTTTTTTGGGATGAAAATGAAACCTTTTCAACTCTACATCAATGATAATCACGGGTGGCATTTATAGCAATTTAAGATTGGCGAAGTGATACACAGTAAACAATGTATTGTGTACAGCAATGCCTCTACGCGGAATATGTAGTAGAAAAAAAATCAACATCAAAGTCTAAATTGATGACATCTAGATACTAGTGGTGTACGTACCGTTTCCGTTTTTATCCAACTCATGCTCCACATTTATCAGGTTATTACAGACATCGAATCCGCGGCAGAATTCGGAGATCAAATGAAGGAACAGCGCGCAGAGCAGGACCTGGAGAGCGGCCATACCTTCACTGGCTCCTCGCCGTGGAGAATGCAGCAACGCCCTGTGTTATTGTGACTGGTGGTGTGCCCTCCCAGCATCCTTAGCAGACAGAGTTCTAGACACACCCACAGAGATACTGTAGGTTGTGTAGAAGTCAGCTATCGGATAAATGAACAGAAGAATAGACGTATGTACAAATATTCATTATACACTCATTTTTTGGAGACGTCACTTGAGGTTTCCACATTGATGTGACTTGCTTCCTCTGAGGGGTATATACTCTTGTTTCTTATACGGTAGACATGTCACCGTGTGAACATTTCTATGTAGTATGTAAGCGATCTTTCAACACTGCTTTCTCTGAGGGACACTCTTGTTCTCTCATCGGGTAAACATTTCTATTTAAGCTATCATCATGTCAGTTTTCATCATGTCAGATTTCAGCATGGGTTACCGAGTCTGCCCGTCGTGGTGGATGAAATTAATGGTATTGTCATGATAATTGCCAATCTGAAAGATTCCCACTTAATTAACGATTAAAAAAAGTATGCAGTATTTTTTTCTACTTAGACAGAATTCCGTATTTTGGCAGTTCCTCAGTTTGTTTCATGTTGCTACATATCTACCGTCTGTTCCTGCTATAATCTGATTGATTTGTCACGGAGAGTATATTTTACCAAACAGTCAGTGCTGTATATTCATGTAGAATGTGGGGGAGGTGCATCATTCTCTGTTCCAAGAAATGTCTTCATGGTTAACAGATGAATCTAGAACTATTAGTCGACTTCTATGCTTTACATTACAGACGTATACGTTTTGAGTAAAGAGACGAAAACAACTAATTCAATGTCTTCTTTATTATACAAAGCACAAAAAATTCATATAAAACATCAATAAATAAAATACGGAGTACAATGTCTGCCACATATATATTTAAAATATTATGGTAAATTATTGAAAAAAAAATCTGTTTAAACACAAACACTCGTTGAATATCAAATTGATAAAAGGAGGAGAATCATAATAAATAGAAATAAATAAAATTTGGATTTCGGGTATCTCCAGTGCACAGTTCTTAGCACTTATTTACTGTTGTACATATAGTACTTAATGAGGGACATAAGCAACTCGTACTGGCGTTGTCGTTGGGATTTTGAGTCGGTGTTTTCCCAGCTGTCAATATTATAGAGTGAGTTTGGGCTCCCAAAACTATTGAATAATGAGTTATCGTCCTTGATTGCGAATGGATTTCTGAACGTGGGACTAGGGGGAGCTTCTGTCGTTGTCTGCATAGCAGGACAAGGCTTGGTGGGGTCCTTTGCATCCACAAATGTCGAGTAACAACCTTCTCTTTTCTCTATACAGCCTTCAACTTCAAATGTCCCAGCATGGCTTCCAAACCTTCAAGAGCGTAACAGATATATTCATTAATAGAAATATTTCTGCAGGTTCTGCAATGATTTCAGCAATCAAACAACAACATTCTTCGAACATATGTTTGCGTTTTCAATCTATATCTTGTCATATCATTTGTCTATTGTAGAAACATGCTAGCATGTCTGTGGAAATGAAAATTTGGATTCTACTATTACGCATCGTAAATATAGTTATATTCGCACTATCAATATCAAACTAAATCTCAAATATAATAATGTTAATACATCCATAAATTAGCTCAACATGGAATTTTGAAATTCACTGAATGATAAGTACAGTAATTCATGTTTGGAATCAAAGAGGGCTAGCATGAGAAGCGCTGTTGTAAAGATTACCGATGTTTAAAATCACTTGCTTCAAACAAGTTTTTACAAAAATGGTAAAAATGAATACTGCATGTCAATCTATGTCTATATAGGAAAAGCGAATGCGTTCATTGCATGGGATTTAATTTTTGGAAACGTTATCTCGGTTAAACAATACAATGAGGGAAACGATATAGGAAAGAGCAGTTTATCTCACGTTTTGAACATCATATAGAAAATATTCGAATTCCTAACATTTTATGGAATTTGATAGTACTGGTAATATTAATTAGAATAAGTAAAATAAATACAATTACAACATGCATCCATTTTTTGTTTAACTTGTAGGAAGTGTCCTTAATTAATGTTTCCAGTCTTAGACTATATATATCGTGTTTAATTAAATTCCAATATGGGTACTTCCAAAAGACCCACGTGTACCTACCCACAACACTCCAATCCATTCTCCGAGCATTGGCAGTCCTCGCAAGTCACGTGGTCACGATAGGACTTCTGGTACGGTACTCGGATTGAATTTTTGTAGAGACAGTCCAAAGACGCTGAAATAAAAGAAAAACTATGCAATATCTAGACGCTTAAATAGTGTAGAACGTTGAGTATTTTTGTCGTTTATCAGTTGACATCAGATATTATAATATTGAGCTTTATTTAATAAAATGTATCATAATCACCTTTCTTTCCTGGAATTGCCATCATTTCCTGTGGATAAATTCGGCAAGCTCCGAAAACAATCTCTGGGAGTACGACGGAGAACACGATCAAAGAAATGGTGGAATACATGTTAAATAGAGTAATCGTTGATCAGTTAAATTCTAAGCTGTGAGCAAAGCACGAGTTCTTTTCAAGCTTCAGAGAGATACTGTTGTTGACTTGGTCTCCGGTGTGTTTTTATACCTGTACAACTGCTTTGTTTGTAAGATGATTAATCACCGTAATTGTTAATTAATTCATAAGACTTTAACGGTGTTATAAATACCTCCAGACGACGTTATGAATTTTGACATGCTCCAATCTGTCAAATCGACTTTTGATTTTGAAAATTGTTGTGGTCGCGTGCGTAAAAATGCTTCCGTTCTCTCGGGCGCTTATTGAAGACGTTCAGCGTGGTATGCGCTACAGATTGTAGAACGAATAAAACCGATTATCATTTAATCATTGCGCGACAAATCATTCTTGGCACGCAGTGGTATATCAATGGATAATCTGTTTTACAATATCTATTCAAAGTGCGTTGGAGTATTGCTAGCGACATATTTTTTTTTTTATATCAAATTAACATTAATTAGTCATTTTTTTAGCATCATTACTAATATGCAAGTTGTATTTCCTTGTGATGAAATTATTTCTCTCTCTCTATCTCTCTTTTTCTTTCTCTCTCTCATTTATTGAATATGGTGGTTTTACTAAATTTTGCCGGTGACGAAATATTTTCAAACCGACTTGAAAAGATAGTTTATTGATGTAATAAAGAATGGGAAGAAGATTGCGTCAACACGCTCAAAACTTTGCTTTCACGTTATCATGGTTTTGGAGAGCTAAATACTTACGTCGGTAGAATAGAGCGGCCGATGTTTTCGCTTTTAGTTGTGGCCTAGCGGCTGTACGCGAACTTGCATCAGCAAGGTGTGAAATGTACGTACGAGCGCGGCTGGCCGTTCACCTGACAGGTAAACACAAATAAACGGGAGCGGGGTTCATGTTTGTAAACACGTGTACTGATAAATTGGTGTGGACTAACCAGTTTACACCATTTCAGGGGGTCCGGTGTTCATACAGTCACGCAACCGTCAGACAAATATAACATATCTTTAATCTTAAAAAAATATTAACTGTCATTTCCCCCTAAATATTTGGATGTAAAATTTTGATTTACTGTTTAAATGACTGAAAAATAAAAGGTAAAATAACTTACGTTATTAGAAAATTAATTAAGAAGCTCTGAATGAAACAAAGTATTGCATTAATGTTTTCCCATACAATACAAAAATAAATTTTATATATTCAATGCAATCGAAATCTTAATTTCAATAGAATCTTAAACTTAGCTTTAATTTTATTAAGGATCATGATTAAAGTTACATAGAAAACTATCATAATTTAGCACATTTTTACAACAAAATAAAATCAGATTTACAGCTACATGTAGCATTGCTTTCATTATGGGTGAACTGCAATGTTCTTATACTTGATGTGCAGAATTTCTAATATGATCAAATAGGCTTAGCAGCCTCCTCCTGGGTTTTCAAAAAAGTTTATTTCTGTAATAGCAAACACTAAATCACGTCTTCGTTTGATGTCATTTATGGAAATTGAAGGGCACTTTCCAGCTAACCAAGGATCACGTCCACAGGGTAATATCAAAGTTCATGTTAGGAATTATTTTTATTTTTTTTTTTAAATAATTGACGTGCATCATACGAACATAAAAAAAAAAATAGAAATGAATTATCAGAATGTCCACTCCCCTCCCCCCCCCCCCCCCCTTTCTTTTTGATTTATAGAGTCATTTGTAAGAGCGACGTCAGTCAGATATAGCATATCTATACAAAGAAAATAACGATCATCATTTTATGCCTGGTGAATTCAATTTATTCAAAAATGCATTTTGTTCGTTTGTCGCTTAAAGAGTCCAGTCAGGGTTTTTTTCTTCAAATACCTGACATTGAATCATTCGAAAAAGGAAAATGACAAACTGTTCTGTCTCTTTTTAAAAAAAATAATAATTCATATCTTAAAAGGAAACAAATAAAACAACTGATTATTTGTATGAGCTCATGTTGTCTATTTTTAAATTGGATATTACTTGATACCATGTCTTGCAGAAATCCCCTAAACTGATTGATGATTTAAACAGTAACATCGATAAACAATCAATATATTAAATACTGTCTTTCCGGAAACAGAAAACAGGTACGTATTGTGTCGCTTCCTGAAATTTTACCTTTGTGGTTGAATTCCAGAAGAGTGAAATTGCCGTATACTAGCGCACATTGCACCAGAACGGCTTCGGAGGGGAACTTTGTAAAAGTACTACAGAATTTACACAAGGGAAGGATTATTCCTACAATACCGTGAATTAATGCAAGACGAAATAACCTTATGATTGACAAAAAGCGCCACATACATGTATATTCAAGAGCTTGGTTTGTGCATATGCAAAAAATAATGTTTTTATCTAATTAACAATTCGTGCATTATCAATTAAGTTGTAAATATTATTTGTCTTCTTGGAATATATCAACAATTAACAATAATATTATTGAAAATAGTTATATTTTAATTAGTTCTGTTGGGCTAGGCTCGAACTCTCATTACAAGTGATATTCATATAGAAATATTTTTCTTTTTTTTCTTTTCTTTTTTACAAGTGAAGCTATTTATGTAGTTTGCAAATGTATCGTCAAGGAACGCAGTGTCAGGATCGTTTCCAATACTTTTTTGTTTACAAGACCAATTATGGGTCCCTGACGTAATAACCAAAGCATCAATCATGCACCAGTGTAAACTTTGTTTCTGAGAAAGATGTACAATTTACACGTGTTTGTACAGCAATATCATGCAGCAATATATTTAAGAATATAAATCTTATAAGGTACAAATTTTGATGCACCGGATGCACATTTCGACAAATTATTTCTCTGAATAAAATTTCCCTTTTGATTGATTATATATTGTTTAACGTCCCGTTTGAGAATTTTTCACTCGTATGGAGACGTCACCATTGCCGGTGAAGGACTGGAAAATTTAGGCCTACATGTATGTTCGGCGTTTATCATAATGGTCTTTGAGCAAGGAGGGATCTTTACCGTGTCACACCTGCTGTGACACAAAGCCTCGGTTTGTACGGTCTCATCCGAAGGACCGCCCCATTTAGTTGCCTTTTACGATATCAGAAATGTGATCAGGTGCTGACGAGGAGTAAGCACGCCCTGTAGATCGCTATCGAGCCACATGAATATATTAAATCTGTACCCTGGCACCTACCGGCTTCTATACTATCGTGATCAAGTAAACGAAATAATTCTTACTTAAAATCAGAATACAAAGAATGGCCTAGTAATTGGAATGGCCACGTCAGACAGCATTTTATCCAATAACAGGCTGTGTTTGTATGTCAGATTGCTACATGTATAAGGACCATAAAATTTGTACAAGGATACTTCAAACGAAACTGTTCAAACCCCTGTGACATCATTTTATTGGTCAGTAGCCTACCATAAATTAAATACTGATCATACGCAGCACATGTTCTTTTTATGTCAGATCAGTTCAACAGATACAGGTAACAATGGGGTAGTGCTACATAAGTATGGGGAGTTGACGAATGAATATCCTATCAATAAACAGTACATTATGATTACGTAAGGTATTTTTATTCTTTCTATATTAAAAATGATGAGACATAGAACACTTTAAACGAGACTGATATGATGATCTAACATTTAGAACAAGTATACAATGTAAGCTACTAAGCATTTACTTTATGACAAACGGGACAATTTCAGCTTTTCCATCGTCAACTTCCTATATTTATGTAGCAATATTCCATCATCACCTGCATATGATGTGTATGTCTCTGAACTTATTCAATACGCAAGAGCTTGTTCTGCGTATGTTCAGCTTTTGAATCGAGGCAGGCTACTTACAAACAAGTTGTTGATGCAGAGGTCTTAACAGTCACGTTTAAAGGCATCATTTTGTAAATTATATGGTCGTTATAACGATTTAGTTTGCCAATATGACCTTCCATTGGGTCAGGTGCTGTCTGATGTGTTTCATAGCAATTGTTAAGCCGTTTTTCATACACTGATTTGAGTTACAGATTTCTCCGTTTAGCTGATCAAGACAATGGGCTCACGGCGGGTGTGACCGGTCAACAGGGGATGCTTACTCTTGCTAGGCACCTGGTCCCACCTCTGGCGCGTCCAGGGGGTCCTGTGTTTGCCCAACTCTTGTTTTTGTATTTTATTTGGGACTTAAGAGATTGATCACTGTTCGTTATTTTTGCCTTTACATTGTTGAGATTGTACACGTACTGTAATATACATGTAGGTAAATTTATTTTCTGTGTGAATGGATGTTCTTTTTTTTAAATCTCTTTCATCGGCACACATTTCTTATGTTTTATTGGTTATGTCTTAACAATGTTAACCTGTATCTCTTTTTGTTCCCTAATTATATGTAGGTGGTATGATCATGCTTCTGATATATGAGTCATAAAGAACGCGCTTGTGCTGTAAAACTGCATCTCGATGACTGTACATTTGTAAATTATTCCTACCTTGAAAGTAAGTTATGTTGTAGAATTTTTCTTCATTCGCTGATAATCCTATGGTCGGGGATTGCGATGAAAAACAGCGTATTGATATTCAAATTACTAGGACTCTATGACCATAAACTGAGAAAGTACCTTTAACAATCCGATTTTGAAATAGATACATTTTGTAAAGTTTCTATATTCACAATTTAATAAAATTCAATATGATATCAGATTTTAAACATTATTGAAAACCTTCAGATTTCAACAAGTAAACTATATATTTTTTGACTGACAGTAGCATTTTTTCCTTTAATCAAACTTTCAGCGCCTCTATTTGAAAAGTTCTGGTAGATCTATGATTTCCGAAATAGGTTTGGATTTCATAATGTAGAAATATTACCACATACTTCACATGCCGGTCTGGTTAGCTCAATGGTTTTTCCAAGAATGCAAGATTATAAAGTTTTAGGATTGTTTTAAAGAGTTTTTTTTTCCTCTTTGCTACGTTCATATCTCTACCCGGATGTCCGTGCTCTACTCGCGCTACAACGTAAGTGAATCTTACGTAACGCGCCCCCTGGTGGTCAGAGAATGCCTAAATGTGTGAACAATTCTGACACTTCAGTAATTTTTGTAGATTCTAATACAGGACAGAAATCAATTCTAAAAGAATCTGTACCCGAAATGTGACGCAAAATTATAAGTAGCAAAGAAACGTCACGGGTGTTCTTTTTTTAAAGCACATGCATAATTGTCTCACGGTGTGGAAAGAATGTATATTTTGTATGAAGCGTGGAAGTACTTCTCTGTTTTATGACGTCAAACAGTGGATTTTCTAGGAAAGACAGGGAAAGTTTTCTCAGATTCTGAGAGTGCTTAGACGCAATCACTCTTCAAGATTTTTTATCTACACGTCTTTTTGTAGAGAGGTTGTAAAACCCATTTTGGTGAATTTTTCGCCTCTAAGTTTAAGTCATCTTATTCTTTTCTGATATCATAATAAAGACAATCTAATTGAATGATTTGATATTTTTCAATTTTGAAATGTTTGTATGTGCCTCAAAATTTGCACTTGAAGCCAGCTTGTACAGCAGATGGGATTTTTGTCCAGGAAGCAAAAAATGCAGAGGATGTAATTTAAAGATTACAGTTGTTTTAATTAGGAAATAAATGCTTAAAATTGTTAATGTTTTATATAAAAAATGATTTGTTTCAGTCATTTGGACTCATTTAATTCTAGAAAATATTTCAAATTTTCCTTGTAAGAAAATCTTTCCCAACCAACTTTCAAAACTTTATATCAAAGGTCAGATGCTTGCAATAACGACTCCGAAATTGCAAAAGATGACATGTGCTTTAACTGTGATGTATAAAAATATTTTATAATGATTTGTTCATCGTAAGATAACTTTGTAGACAATTGTTTGATAAAGTATTGTTTAAAAAAAACCTTCAGTATTTGAACCGGCCGCGGTAGCTCAGTTGCGCTCGTGGGTTACTCAACCATGTCAAACCTGAATCGTAAAAGATGCTTCTTCGCAATATGTTCGGCATTCAGAAGTGAAAATTGCAAGTCGTTTTAAACATGGAGGTCCCGTATAACGACAGGCGCTAGCACGATAAATGTTCCTAACTGCCTATGGCAGCTAGAGGTACTCCACCTACAGTGGACATGTTTCGATGTGAGCGCAAAATTCTTTAAAAGAGCCGCAGAAAAAAATAATTACTGCAAAAATTTTGAAAATTACAAAAATATAGAATTAAAAAAATGTTATATGTTTACATTTCATGCAATGTAATGTAAATTATCAAACTTATCGGCTATTATGTATATTCATGTCGAGTAATCTAGCATATTCGCTTTTTTCAAAGTCGTGGTGTACGCGTGTGATTGTAACTAACAAAACATTTTTGCTTACATATTATGAGTTTACATGTACTGATAAACCATACAGCTTAAGATTGATAAAGAAATTGTACACTATCGTCCATGTTGGGACAGGGACGAACGGATGTTTATCTCAGTGATAACTGGTCCCCTGAGGGTGGGCGGGACCCTAAAGTGATATGACTCTCGTGTGGCCTTTGACATGAAGGTCCGCAGCTATCATGTGGCGAAAAAAAAGACGCGTAAATTCATTTTGCAGTAAACAGACTCGTAACATTTGTTTTAAAAACATTAAGACTATGCAGGAGATCAATACATGAACACACAGTGCAAATGACGGAAAAACAAACTTCTTGTAAACGAACATGTAATTTTATTTCACACTTGACCCCAATTTCCTCTGACGATTAAGAACACATCATGCAGTTGCATTTAAGCCGCTTTCCATCCCACTTGACATCAATTGACCAGCTGAAATGATGATTTTCTATTTACAGATAATGAACTTTATAGTCTCATGATAACGGCACGATCACAACACTGCAGGATTAAGGCCAGCAGTGTACCTCCGATAAAGACATCCAGGTAAGATAGCTTAATTAATTAACCCACGGCTCCTTAAGGACCTCGATATACCGGTATAACGCCTATAGTTAAATTAGTCAGAAAGAAGTTTTTAACAGTGTAACAATATTTCAGAACTTTTTTTTAAAATCATTGTGATGTTGTTTGTATGCATGGTTTCAAAATTACACAGAACAGAATTTGATACGATCAATAAAATGGATAGCTGATTAAACACTGATATGAAAATAGTTGTAACTCCTCAAACTATGTAAGGCTTAAAAAGAACCAACACATTATAAACAAGGGCATATTGATAACAAAACCAAATAGAAGTGGTATTTCATTGTTTTCCGGGTTAGAATATATTCTCAGTACCCCTTGCTTGTCATAAGAGGCGACTAAATGTGGCGGTCCTTCGGATGAGACAGCAAAAACCGAGGTCCCGTGTCACAGCAGGTGTGGCACGATAGAAATCCCCCCTGCTGAAAGGCTCTAAGTGCCGATCAATGGTGCCGTCTCCATATGAGTTCAAAATTCTCAAGCGGGACGTAAAACAATGTACAATCAATCAATCATTGTTTTATCATCTTCCTACACTGTATCTTTCAATACCAACTGGGCTGTTGCTCAAGGTGTTTTGGGTCAAAGTCAATTGCTATCATCCATCACATTTAATTTCCCGAATTGTCAATAAATCTCGACACAGAACGTGTAGGAATAATTAGTGTTCAATCCAGGATGTTACAACTTTAATTACAAAGCGAATTTTATGTTAAACACTCAATAAAATCTGCGTGGTTCCTATGCGTCCCTTCAATCGAGTTATTTGACCTTGATACCCAGTTGCCCTGTAACAGTGTTGAAAATGTTGTGTTTAGAGATATATCATTGGAATTTCTTAAAAGTACTTAGTATTGTAAAGAAGCGTAGTAACTATACATTCTACACATTATAAAATATCAAGAGTTAAGATTGCACGATACTCGCAATTTCGATTCTTGTTGAATATAGAACTTGTGTCTTCGACAAGTGTCGGATGTACCTTATTGCACATGTTCAACATCTTCGTAATAAAATTTATGTAACTGTCTTTGTAAGCTGATACCTATTTGCACACACTATCAATTTCTTCATACATTGTGAAAATCAAATTGTGAATTACATTATTCTAATGTATATATAAGGATAACTATATATAAACAATATAAGAACAAAATTTGATGAAATAAATATGCCATAAAACAGTTAAGGTGAGCATGCCCTATAGACTGAGATATTTTGACCAAAGCATCATAAATCAACAGGCAGATCAGACGATTTTTTATCCTTATTTTGGAACGTATGCTTTTGAGTATGAATATCACAACAACATCCGGTTCTAATATCATTCAATTACATTACTTTTACGTGACTACGCGATGAAACATTTTAAGCTGAATACACTTAATATAGTGTGAGTAATTCAACACGATGTTCTAACTCTTGGGGTCATAATTGGTTTTTGTAGGGAACATTTTAATTAAACACAATCCTCGTAAACAAGCATGGCGTATTATCTGCATCCACACAAGGACTGATTTGGTTGGTGAAATTTTCAACTTCCTTCCTTGCTAGCAGTTCCTAGACTTACAGATGTTATCTAGCATAATGATCTAGAGTAGAATTTAGGACAGCAAATAACAACATTCCTTCCTCATGAAAATCCACGACACCAAGTAACTAGCAGAGTATATTTTCAACGACATGGGCGTAAGTAAATCATTTTTCGTCGCCTTTCTGTTCACTTGCTTTGTCGGACATTGCTGCGGCCAAATTTCTGGAAAGGAAGTACGAATTCCCGGAGACTTCCTCCTGGGAGCACTTTTTCCAATACACTATTCTGAAAACCGATTCTGCACGTCAAAGATTAACGAACAGGACGGCATCCAGATCTTGGAAGCGGCTGTGTTTGCTCTGGGAGAAGTAAACAGATATCTGAAGCCCAGCAATTTGTCACTTGGATTACTGGCCAGAGATTCCTGCTATGAAACAAGCATAGCGCTGCAGCACGCGCTGGAGTTTGCAGAACGGCGATATAACTCACAGCCAATCAGTTTTGAGAACTGCACGTGTACGTCATCAAGATCCAGCAACGTCATTGGCGTGATTGGCCCTCCAAGGAGTAAGGAAACAGTTGATGTAGCGAAACTGCTCACCTTGTTTAAAGTTCCACAGGTAAGAAATTTTACCGAATATCATTATCATATCATAGATATAAGAATTGCCAGTTACATTCAATGAACATTATTTTATGCTTCAAATATATCATATATTATTTACCATATAATTTCTAAACGTTCCTCGCAAATGCCACGGTAAAACTGTATGATAGTTTTAAATATACATTAGCTCCCGTATGATTTCATACTTTTCAGTGAACGTTCATCTCGACACATTATGCAATATCGGGATGGGTGGGGAGAGACATAAATGTTGGTCTTGATTCATCATTCAAACATTTTCAAGACTTAAGTTTTTCAAAGTCTTGTATATTTTTTCATCGTCAGTTCTTATTAGTGCAATGGAATCTCTCGTGTTTAAAGTCCTGCAACGTCACTTTCATTTCGAGTTATTATTGTGTAAATGATTCTAGAACTCACTCTGAATGTTTCTTTAAATAATAGATCAGCTACTTTGCCACTACACCGGAACTGAGCGACAGTATTAGATACAAATATTTCAAGCGAACCGTGCCCTCCGATACGTTCCAGACCAAAGCTCTCGTTAGCATACTGAGGTAAGTTTTAGTATTTAATGTTTGTCAGCGCAGTGTGACAATGTACCCATTCATCGTACCAAAACGGAAAACAAATCACTTCAAGAGTCAACGGAAACCTCTTATGATTGAGTCAATGCAATGACTAAGTAATAACGTCAAACAATGCGTACAGAAGCGAGTTGTACTTTTATAAGTAGCAATTGTTTAAACTACATGTATATCTATTAGAATAGTCTTGGATTTGCAGATGAGTATATTTTTTTTTCGTTTTCCTCTTCATAATTTAAGTCGATTATCTGTAATGAAGAATATAATAGAGGACTGCCATGTACCTGATTATTATCGCCTAGAATAAGGGTATCAATAAGACTGCCAGACTTACAAGAGTAATAAAAACAAACCGCTCATATTCTGAGTGTTTGAATAGGAAGATTTAAGCGCAATATTTACAACACTTACATGTAAAGGCAAAGATAACGAACAGTGTTCAATCTCGTAAGTCCTAAATATAATACAAAAACAAGAGTTGGGCAATCACGGACCCCTGGACACACCAGAGGTGGGACCAGGTGCCCAGGAGGAGCAAGCATCCCCCGCTGACCGGTCACACCCGCCGTGAGCCCATAGTCTTGATCAGGTAAACGGAACAATCCGTAGTCAAATCAGTGTGTGAAAAACGGCTTAACAATGGCTATGAAACATATCAGACAACATTTGACTCAATGATAGGTCATATTGATAAACTAAATTGTTATAACGACCATAGAATTTACGAAATGCTGCCTTTAAACGTGACTGTTGAAACCCCTGCAACAACAACTTGTCTGTAAGTAGCTTGCCTCGATTCAAAAACTGATCGTACGCAGAACAAGCTCTTGCGTATCGAATAAGTTGAGAGACATACACACCATATGCAGGTGATGATGGAATATTGCTACATAAATATGGGAAGTTGACATCATGATTCTAGATGGCTAAAGTTTCAGTCGGTCACTCTAATTTTGTAACATCACATCGAACGAGAATTGGGGTAGGTAAAATAACGATGGAAAGTTGCATCAGACCCAAACAAAGCTCAACATAAATATCGAAATATAATAAAATGGCCAAATATCTCAATCGTTTCTAATCACCCTCTAAGGAAAAGTAAAACGAATTACAGTGCAGTTTGTTCTTAATTCAGTCAATAATACTGCATACTAAAATGATTTTCTTGCATATAAATCTACATGCATGGTCCGGGTGTCCTGATGGATTTCTTAATACCATTGACCCCCTCCCGTGTTTTCAATGTTTGGCGTAAATTTGATTTAATACATTTAAAATATATTGCAAATATCAAAGTGTTCCAGCTGCAAGGGTGAACTTGAAGACCTGGATGAATAGATATACAATTTTGGCAACAGTAAAGACTTTTTAACGCTGTAATTGCCACGATGGTCACACATCATTACCAGCATGAGCTTGTGAATATTTCAATTCAAAGGCTTTCCTGGATGTTGGTGTTGGCCTGTCGATTGCATATTATAAGGAATACACGTAATTGTTTGCTATGATAATTTTTTTTTTAAAACGAATGATGTGTTGTTGATAGAACTTTGAGTGGATGTATTTTATTGTAATTGGTATGAAAGATCTGACTGTTGTCATATAACTCCAAGGTTAATCCCTATTCATTGCTTCATCCTAAATTAAATGTTTCATATTGAAAACTACTTGAATTCTGCCTGAAATTTAAAAGTACTTGTACATAAAATATAACTCTGAACTTATAAATAGATATAAATGCATATCGGTGAATAGACATGCGTAGCTAATTGAAATCAAAGAAAAAATCACAATGTTCCAAACATTCTTTTATAATATTAACTGAAATGGGATCTTTGACTTGCTCTGATAATACTATGTCTTTTTGTGTATCGAATAATACTGCTGAGACGTATCCAAAATATGATTTTATTCGGATTTTCCCCAACCCATTCCCCTGGCAATTAAATTAATTAACTCGGTATTATAATGCACAGAAGTTGTCTGCAATCTTTAGATATTGAGACAAAGGACTTCAAAGAATGTTGTATTTTTGAAAATAAAATGGGTTCAGTATACAAAAAGATTTTTAAAGATTGTAAGTTTTCCTTCACTTTCAACAATGTTGAATGAAGAAGCGAATATGACGAACAGTGATCAATCTCGTAAGTCCAAAGATAATACAAAACAAGAGTTGGGTGGAGCCCTACCTCTGAAGTGACTTTTTAACAGCTGTTAGTAGTTTAGTTAGTAGTAAGGATAGAAACAAATCCTTACCAGAATGAGCATTTTATCAACGTATCTTATTGTTAATGATCTTGTTTCTTTTTTTAAAAACTTAAGCCATAGTTTAAAAAACATCAGCAAATAACGTATTAAATTTCTGGATACACCAGAGGTGGGATCAAGTGCCTTGGAGGAGTATTCATCCCCTGTTGACCTGTCACACCCGCCATGAACCCATTGTATTAAATTGATCAAATACATGGAGTCACCCGTAGTTAATATCTGTGTATAAAGAACGGCTTAATAAATGCTATGATACACGTCACACAGCATTTGACCCAATGGGAGGTAATCTGTGAAAACTAAATCGTTATAACAAGCATATATGTTGCGAAATGCTGACTTTAAACGTGACTTAAATGAATATCTATACTGTTTGTCTTTTCTATAGTTCTCTAGATTGGAAGTACGTCAATATTATCTATGAAGACAGTAATTATGGTATCAACGGTTACACTGAGATTCGGGCGGGTGCTGAAAATGCTGGGATATGTTTTGGTTTGGATGAGAAAGTGAAGGAGACAGACAACGAGGACAAACTGAGAATACTCGTGGACGATCTGATGAAAAGGAATAACACAAACGGTGAGACAAATTGTAGACGATCTGATAAAAAAAACTATAGGTAAAGAGAAGTTGTGGATGATACAAAATGTATTAGATATTGTAGACGATCTGATGAAATAAACCCACTAAGGTAAGATAAGTTGTAGATGATCTTATGAAAGGGACAAATACAAACCGTGAGAGAAATTGTACACGATCTGATGAAAAAAAACCCACAAAGGTTAGATATTAAGTTGTTAATGATCTGATGAAAAGGACAAACACAAAAATGAAGAGTTGTTATGATATAAATTGCCGAATTTAACAATGAATTAAACGTAATCATAATCCCCCCCCCCCAAAAAAAACCCGCCACATATACAAAGTGGAGTGTAGGGCAACACGGACCTCCGACAAAAGCGAAGGCTGAGGTGTAATTGAGGAGTAAACATCCTCTGCTGACCGGTCACATTCGCTGTGATCCCTTAGTCGAAATAAGTAAACTGGATTACCCGTAATCAAATCTGATGATCTGATGAAAAGGAAATGAGGAGTGGTAGATGGTCCATTAATAAGATGAACACAGAAGATACTAAAAGTTATACATGATGTCGTGAAAACGAAAACGGAATTGGGAGGAATCATTGATGATGAAAATGATAACCACAAACGGTTGAGTGAAAAGCTGAATATAACGAACAGTGATTAATTTCATAAGTCCTAATCGGAATACAAAGAGTTGGTCAAAAAGAGTTGGACAAACATGGACCCCAGGATAAATCGTTTATGCAAGAACGGCTAGAAATAAAAGGAAATATCTCAATATCAGAAAAAAACATGATATACAACGAGGAAGACAGAAAAGTAAAATATGTACCAGGAAGGGATTTATTTGATAAATCATATTTGAATATTCAAAGAAATTGATACCAAATACAGACGCTTGATCCCACTCTGGTGTTTCCAGGGGTCCCTCTGCCCTTCTCTTCATTTTTGTTCTTGATAAGATTGATGATATTGATCACTTTTCGTTATCTTCACTTATTTCATAGAAAAAAAAGACTAATAAATCGTAGATGAAGGATATGGGAGATCAAGATTGATTTTTCAGAACAATTCATTGATTTAATTTTACATTTTCCACTACATTA
The DNA here is from genome assembly GCA_903981925.1 of Ostrea lurida. Classification (NCBI taxonomy): domain Eukaryota; kingdom Metazoa; phylum Mollusca; class Bivalvia; order Ostreida; family Ostreidae; genus Ostrea; species Ostrea lurida. Next base: position 18,298 of record CAJDSM010042245.1, on the reverse strand, counting down.
TGCTACTAATGAAAAGGTGAGATAAGGCATTACATCAAGTTTTGCATGTAAAATAACCAACTTTGCATGCACGAGCCACATCTCTATTTTTCGCTTTGTTTATTTTCTGTCTTACAAATTGTTGGTATGTTATTTTACGCTCTATACTCCCGTAGAGATATATCGTTAGCTATACTTGAAGTGTTATATGTAGACCACCGTATAGGGCTCAAGGCCGTAGAAGTTAGGGTTCTGGAGCCTGTTTCATCAAAGGTCGTTAGACTTACGCCCTAATTTAAGGCTAGTCAAGGGCTTACGCCAATACTTAGTCGGGCGTATTTTCTGACCAGGTGTGAAATTTGGGCTTAACTTAAAGTCGGTGTAATGTTACGCTCTTCGATGAAACATAAATTGGTCTTAGATTTTGTGTTAGTCCGGGACTTACGCCTGGCGTAAAGTTACGCAGGGCGTACGACCTTTGATGAAACAGGCTCCTGTGTTTTTCTCTATCCTACTGTATGTCGTACATCCGTATTTAAAATACTTGTGACTTTTGCTTCCCTGCTGTGTACTTGAAGTAGTCGTAATTTAAGCTTAGCCTTTAATTGGTGCATGTGGATAAAGAATAGGACCCATCATCTAGCTTAACCTCCTTCATCCATACAGTTATACAGTTGAGTAGAGTAAACTCACAGCAACAATATATAACTGAATGAGTACGTCTTAATTAGTAAATATAAAAAGGTTTAGTGCATATTTTGTACCATACCACATATAGATCCAACAAATGTTTGCTTTGATGAAATTCTAAAGTCCCTTTATATGAAAGAAAATATAACCATTGACTTACCTTGACACCAAAACAAAAAAAAAACCCTGTTTGGTATGCAGTATTCAGAAAAGTAAATCTAACTGGGTGATAGTATATGTTTTTAGCATCAGGTTTTCTTGGTGGGGGATCAAGTACTTTTAAGTGATCCCGTCAGTGAATATTTTTTAACACTGACCTAAAGCAAAGAGATCACCAAATTAAGATATATGATTTTACAAATCCCAAAAGTTTTGGCTGCTAATTTCACCACACTGACATAATTTAGGGCTATCGTAATATCGATATTTTACACAAACTATTGAAATAGATATGTCCTCTTCCTTGCCTTTATAAATATAAACGCGGACGATTTTGCAGCGCAAATCAAGAACAATGAAGTGTTTGCAGTAGTATACATGTTTCCTTTTTTATCGACAGAGAATACTTATTTAGACAAATAGGAACAAAATGGTTATCATGTACCAATACTTGTATGCAATTTAATTACGCAATTCAATGTTCAAAACAGAGTATTTGTTCTTGTGTTTTATATAGTAATATGGTAAACAACTTTGAATTTCAGATATTTAGTCAAAGAATTTATCAGTTGAAAATGTTTAGAATTTTGAAACTCCTGTTTTTAAGCCTTTCGTCTATTTCCACTATTTTGCATTTGTTTTGTTTTTGTTTTTGATTTTTTGGGGTTTTTTTTTTGGGGGGGGGGGTATTTTGGGTTTGTTTTTTTTGTGTTTTTTTTTTATCATTTGTTTTGCTTTTGTTTTTGTTGGGTTTTTTTCTTTTGTTTTTCTTTTGATTTGCTTTTTTGTGTTCTTTTGTTTTCTTTGATTGCATCAGTAGAGGTCAAATGGGGAAGCAGGTTATTATAGGTCCTCAGTACCCTTCCTTGTTGTACGAAGCGACTAGATGGGGAGATCCTTTGGATGAGACTGCAAATACCAAGGCCCTATGTCACAGCTGTTGTGACACGATATTGATCTATCACTGTTAAAAGGCCGTAAACGCCGATCATAGGCCTAATTTTTGCAGCCCTCAACTGGCACAGTGACGTCACCCATTTGGGTGCAAAATTATCTTGCGTGACGTTCACATTATATAACAACCAACCAGGTTATGTAGATCGCGTTCGTTTGGTTCAATGGCTATGTATTCAATGAAACATTTCCTCATTTCATTTTTCATTCAATGGGTATATTTACCTTTTGCTTTGGTTTTCACTTTTAATGTGAAATGTACACCGCATAGGGGTCTGTGTTTGCCGTACTCAAATTATGGATAGATGTGATCAAAGTTTGTTGTCCTCACTTTTTCATACGCGTCCTGAAATGAACGCAAAAGTCAAGTGTAGTCCAGATGTCAGCTGCGGTTTGAAATCGGCCATCGCCATCTGCAAACACAAAGGAAGTTTTAAATACATGTATATGGAGGATATTTCAATCCATGGAATATACCATATATATGAATTTGGAACAAATTATTGAAGCCTTGCGTATGAATCAAAGGTTCAATATGCTATTGTCAAAGATTATATTAGTAGAGAAAATAGCATATCTCTGTCCTTATCACAGATCCTCTGGAACAGGGACTTAAACTTATTTCATAATTTCAGGAAAAGTGGTAGCCATTCTCTTCATGCAGTACGCACTTGCATACAGAATAATGGAATTGGTACATGATAATTACCACGGTAATGATGTTATTTGGGTCGGGGGTGACGCATGGATCGGCAGAGAGCCACCTAGTGGATATGAGCATGTAATCAAAGGGGCGATAGGAATCAGTCCAGAAACTGAGGTTTATCCAGGATTCGCCCAGTACTTCAAAACGTAAGAATTGGTACCGTATATGATTTATATTATGAAAGATGTGAAGCTTTCTACCGAAGAAAAGGTTGCGGTATCATCTAGGGGTTAAAAGGCATCGATTCTCAAACACGGCTCCGCACCAAATCCAATAGCTTAACATATGTAAAAAATTATTCCCGCATTAGAAGTGAAAAACACAAATAATTTCGGATCAATCGTAACTACTCGGCAATTTTCGTAACCACAAAATCAAAAGCCTATTGCTATGTACATGTTGTATACAGAAATAGAACTATGACGTCTTAAACATAGATTATGATATGCGACAGTGCAGCTTGAATATTATACATAGTTGAGATACATGTAGTTTACCACTATCAATTTCTACTTATAACTTAATGTATTAGAGTGAATAAAACTTTAATGATACCACAATTGAATCTGTGATGAAGATTAATCTTATTTCAAAGTAACACATTATATAGGGATTCGGTTCTAGCCTTCAAACCGAACCCACATCCGAGTGTTCCTTCCTGTTACGGAAAAAGACGAACTGATGTGATTGATTTCGGATATTTTAACAGAGGTCCTGTGTCACATTTAACGTTTGCATGATAGAGAACACTCCCTGCTACGTACAGATTTGAGCAACATACATACGTCAACATTAGTGTCACTTGAGATAAATATATAAGATTGAAATATTCTCGAATGTGACGCAAAGTGACATGCATGCACAAATATTCCAAATAATCGTATATGGTATTGAATTAGATTCCACTGTTCCAAACATCTACTCACATACTGTGTAACGTTATTGTTCATGGAGTGACTATTTTTGTGTTCACGTGGCGTGGATATTCCCCAGAAATGAATTCACACGAAGAGCAGGCACTCTTAAAGATACCACGCGTAGGCTAAGTATTGATCCTCACGAAAATAAGGTATTCTATACTATTCTAGAAGTGGTTGCACCATATTTCCAGAATAATGTATGCATATGTAGATGAAAAGGTACATATACTGTAACAGTGATCCATCTCTTTAGTCCCTTACAAAATCCAAAATAAGAGTTGGGCAAACACGGACCCCTGGCTACACCAGAGGTGAGATCAGGCGCCTCGGAGGAATAAACATCCCCTGTAGATGCTGTATGATAACTGAAAAATCAATACATGACTTTGTGTACAGATGTAATGATTGCCATATGTATTCTCTCGTCGTACTATGACCGGAGTTTGATTTGTGAAGCGATAAAAACCTCGCAACTACTGAAGATATTATTCTTTATGTTTTACTCTGTGTGTTTGATTATAGTACTCTTGATCAAGTTTCATTCTCTATTTTAGACTGCGTGTGGATTCTAACCCAAACCCCTGGTTTGGTGAATATTTGATACAGCGATACAATTGTTCCATGACTGGCAAAAAATCTAACTGTGCTGACGTTAAAATCAATGGTAAATAACACAATGTTTCAAACCTGAAAGATCTAGATCAAAGCATGATTTTTTTTCTTAAAATTATGGTACATTACAAAGAGTATCAGTGAAATAAAACCAAAGACTCCGTATACTCTACAATAGATATCTCGAACCTTGAAATCAAACATATACATGTACATGTACATGTATCTATCTGATAGCCAACAATTATCAAAAACAAAAGTGGAAATCAATTTCCTTCAAAACGTGTTCCCGCTTTTAAAAAATACGACGTCACAAAGTAGTCGACTTTTGTAGTTCTCTAAATGCCTTATTTCAAGGCAGTTTCTTTTTCAATAGGACACGCAAACCTTCGTACTATATTGATATATTTGAGGTATAGTTACAAAATTATTTGTCATTTCAAGAAAACTGGCGTGGAACTGGGATACTTTCGACTTCAAATATAGTGAAAATTACTCACATTTAAATTCATAAGTACGTTTATGTATCACCTTATTTATATATGTATATTTAGATTACCGTTAGAAGTAAGATCAAAGCAGATTATTATCAAGCAATGGATAAAGCGAAATCAATTGTTAATTAGAGTTGTTTTCTCTCCAGATTTTGAGGAATTGCTCACAGCTTATAACGTCCGTAACGCGGTGTATGCTTATGGAAGTGCCATTCAAATGATCCACTCTGCACTCTGTGGAAAATCCAGGGGTGTATGTAATGACATGAAATCCAATCTAACAGGAGAATTGGTCCTCGAATATCTTGGAAAAGTTGCAGGTAAATGAAATTGAAACAACATTTACTTTCTTTTGCTGTAGAATTCATATAGCAGAATACCATGTTCTGAAATTACGAAAATCTAGATCTGTATTCTGAATAAATTTTTGCTACATGTATGTCCAATCAATGCCAAAAAGATGGAATGATTGCAGTGAATTAACGTTAATATGACATTCATTTATGAATTAACATAAAAATACATAAAATTGAATAAAAACAAAGTAACTTTCAAACGCGTTCATGAATGGGTGGATATAAGATAAATACAGTGAAATCAGACTTTGGAGTTTTGAATCCTTTAAGTAGAACGTACATGCATTCATTACATAGGGCTTGTTGTGATTTCCGATTATTTGAAAACGGAAATTGTATGCTGATTATAATATAGGTGAATTGATTTTGAAAGTTTAGTATGCGAAATTTTTTTGAAATTAAAATCTTAAATAAAGATATATTCAATTATAAATAGTCAAATTTCTTACTGAAATAGGCCGATCATAAATTGAATTTTATCCTTTATTTAACTATCAAATTTAGAGACTATCATATGTAAGGAAAATAGTATCTTGTGTATTCATAGTGCATCATATATAATGTATATCGTGTAAATGTGATGTGAGTTTGCATACAAAGGTATAACAAAATTATTTGTCAGTGAGAATTGAAATGATAGTAAATAATAATCACACATTTTCACTTTATCGAAGTATGTGTAAATAAATAGGCAAGCAGGTTTTCAGAATACTTAAGGAACCTCTAAACACTGCACACAAAAGAGCTAGCAATTTTAAGCAATTAGAGTTATCTGCCCATAGATCTAAATTAAAATATATAGTAACATTGTGGGCATTACCAAATTATGAATCAGTGCAAGCATTTGTAACATTTTTGTAGGTAAAGATAAGTTCACTTGCTTGCCTCGATTCAAAAACTGATCGTACGCAGAACAAGCTCTTGCGTATCGAATAAGTTGAGAGACATACACACCATATGCAGATGATGATGGAATATTGCTACATAAATATGGGAAGTTGACGATGGAGAAGCTGAAATCGTCCCGTTTGTCACAAAGTTGAGTAGTTAGTTTGCCGTTAATGTCAATGTTCAATAAAATATCCAAGTACGAAGCAGACATGGAAGACTCTGTGGTGTCCTTTATTTCTAGTTCGTTGGGATATATTGAATCGACATATGAATGAAAATCATTATTATTGATGGATAAAACATCGTCAATATATCGAAATGTTGAATTAAAGGCCACCGCTATAGATTTCTTCTTTTCATGTAGAAGCTTTTGAATGAATTCTGCCTCATAAGAATATAAAAATAGGTCAGCTAATAAAGGAGCACAATTAGTGCCCATTGGAATTCCAACAGACTGTTGGAAGACCAGATTGCCAAAAATGTGATTTAATGTGATTTAATTTTCTCAGTGTCTAAAAAATATCGTTAGTGTAAAGAAGGTCCTCTTTTAGTTAGTGTTTAACATGGTAGTTCGTATAGCATGCGTTCTAATAAATGTGTTGAACGAATCGCCATAAGTGTGAATAACATACAAGTAATGTATATAGATCTCGTACATATATTTATACACATGTAGATCAACCAACCCATGCGGACTAAAAAAAAAGACATACTCATACCTATGCGAATTTCTCATTTTAATTAATGATAAACCTATTAAACTGGACTAATATATATACATTCTAATTCTGCCATGTCTCTATTTTGATACATAATTCATCTCTCTGTGCCTACAGTTTCATGTTTTGATACATTATCGATATTTTTTTGTGATTTTTGTTTTGACTACAGTTCCTTGTTGTGATACAAGGAATGCTTACTCCTCCTAGGCACCGGATCCCACCTCTGGTGTTTCCAGGGGTCCGTGTTTGTCCAGCTCTTGCTTTGTATTCTATTTGGGACTTACGAGATTGATCACCGTTCGTTATCTCTGCCTTTTCATTATTGATCTCTATGTGTATACAGTTCTTTGTGTTGACACATTATTGATTTTGCTTGTGACTACAGTACCATGTTTTGAAACATTATTGATTTCTAGTGGTTACATTTTCTTGTTTTAATACACCAATGATGTCTTTATGACTACAGTTCCTTTGCTGTGATACACTATTGATATCTTTATTACTCTTACTGTAGATCCGTTCAACACATCGTTTCACTTTGTGAATGGAATGGATGGTCCTGTTAGATACAGCGTATTACAATATGAAGAAGAAACTGGTTACCGCTGGAGGGAGAAAGGGAAATGTAAGATTTCAAGATCATAGTATGTAAATATATTTGTATAGATTTGATGAAGTTGTAGTGCTGTATGTATTGAAAATTCCGTATATTTTTAATCATTTAATTGAAACTTCGTTTGTCCCGAAGAGAAGGTCAGGTCGTTTGGAAATTTGATAATCTAATTGCGTATCGTTGGTCATTCTCTCTCTCTCTCTCTCTCTCTCTCTCTCTCTTCTCTCTCTCTCTCTCTCTCGTCGCTGTGTGTGTGCAGTGCCATATACATATGGGAGAGAGAGAGAGAGAGAGAGAGAGAGAGAGAGAGAGAGAGAGAGAGAGAGAGAGAGAGAGAGAGAGAGAGAGAGAGAGAAGTAATGATATTCTAATGGGTTTTTTTTAAATTATGAATAATATTTCAGATAATGGAGAGTCCTTGAAGTGGAATGAGAAACCGATACAGGAAAGATCTGTATGTTCATTACCTTGTAAAAAGGGCGAGTTCCGGAGCAGAAGTGAGACGTCGACATGTTGTTGGCTGTGTAAAGCTTGCGACTTCACCGACATAGTTAACGTCAGCGATCCATACAACTGTCTGCCTTGTGGATATGGATTGATACCCAATCCCGCACAGAACGCCTGTGTCGCTATTCCTATCAAGTACCTTACATACACAAATTCCTACGTTATAGTGATTATTGCGTTCTCGTCCCTAGGAATTGTTTTCTGTGCAATAGTATCTTTAATTTTTGTTCTTAAACGGTCTACCCCAATAGTGAAGGCTACCGGGTTCGAAACCAGTGTAGTGTTATTGATTGGAATTCTTCTTTCTTACATATCTCCACTTATTCTTGTTAGTGAACCCACTTTGGTGTCCTGTGGTCTCTTCAGATTATTTCTTGGTTTGAGTTACACGATGGCGTATTCCTCCATTTTTTCCAAATTGATAGTCTACAATCGAGCATTTGATGTGGCTAACTCAATAAAGACTAAAAATATCCCGGGGCAGACAGTATTGAACAGAAATACGTGGACAATGAAGACTGCCCTAGTGATGACCCTTATTTTGTCCGCTATACATTTGGTTGCGATTTTAATTTGGATTGCCATTGACAGACCGACACTAGTTGTATCATACTCTATAACTCCTGAATTGGCCGTCGGAAACCGTTCATGTGCAGATTTAAGAAACTTTAGCTACTTTGCGAGTCTTTCATGGTCATTTTTGTTGATGATTATGTGTTTAGTGTTTGCCATTAAAACAAGAAAACTTCCGGAGGGCATGAACGACTCCCATGAAATAATGTACTGCTCTTTCACGTCATTTGTCCTATGGATTGCGTTTATTCCTCTATATGCCATTTCCGAGATCAAAGTCGTCAAGGTGATGTCTCTCTCCATGTCTTTGATTATCCATGGAACCGTGTGCTTGATTTGCCTGTTCATAACTAAGATTTACATTGTGGTCTTCCGCCCAGAGAAAAACAACAAGGAAAGGGTAATGAGGAATACTCCAAGTCGAAGTCGAGTCTCGTGCAGCGGAAGTATTCACGGCAGCCATGCTGGGGAGAAGAGAGGGTCGTTTGCGTTGACTTTGGAAGACAAAACACCTGCTGATCGTTCTAAAAGGCATTCATCTGCATGTGGTAAGTCATCTACATTGTGTTTAAATCAGTACTGCTGTTTACTACTTGTAGTCACTTTGTCTTTCCGGATATCATATTTTCTAAGCTGAAATAACTTCCATGCTGTGAACCAACTTTTTACTCGGAGTCTCTTATATTTTCGAATCGTCGACTTAAAAGGTGTATAGGACTAACAATATCTACATATACACTTAAAGTATAAACAAAATGAGTAACTCATGACGACAAAATTGCTAGTAGAAAGTAATTCTGGCAATTAGGGATATACATGTATTTCACACACGAATATAAGTTGGTTAACAATATGGCAGTTCAAACAATAATCACAACTAGCTGATTATGGCACTATACATTAAAAACATCGTATGTTCTTTTTCATTCTAAACATGATATACTTGTTAAACTAGTATGATAATTACACATGTCTACCTATGATATACATGTTTATCCATCATGATAACTGTATAATGTCAATGTCTAGTTAATAATTCTGGTGGTTGTGTTCTCCTTACAGTGACCGACGATGACGAAGATGAAGCGATAGATTACTCCGCCACAAGTGGGACTTTACCGTTTCAGAAATCCTGTGTTATAAACAAATCTGAGGAGGTTTCCGAAGATACACAAATTGTTCTGGAATCGCTAAAGAGAAGCAGCGGCGAAAAACTTTTAGGGAATAAAAACGATTCAGAAGAAATAGAAACCACTGATACAGTCACGACTAGCAAAGTAAATGGAGATGTTTTTCAATGCAACTCACAATTCGGGGAGGAAGACAGTTCCCCTAAACATACAGTTACAGGACCCTTTTTCAAAAGCATGGATTTTAAATCCCCCAGTTTTATCAGACGCTTTACCTCAAATAAAAAACAGACACCACATGCTAGCACGGAAAATATAATAGACAGTGAAAACCAAGATAATAAGTTGGAAAATTCCGTGAGAAGATTATCACAATCCTTACCTAATTTTCAAACTGAAAATACTTGATCTCTCGATAAAATATTGCACCCAATTTTCCTTTTTGAAATACTCAAACATTTACACATATTTATTTCAATTACTGATTGTATTCATTTGATTTGTTTTACATTAAAGTCAACAGACAATTTTCTTGTATTGATATATCAATTTCTTAAAAACTATATACATGTATATGCAGACACACAACCAAGCGTTTGATGAGAATGCCGCGTGTAATTGCTTACACACTGATAAATTGAGTATTTGAAAATACAAGATTTACCATTTTATTCGTTTAACAAGAGCAACGCCAACGTAGCATTTTACACCTGTCATTATTATTTCAGAGAAGACAGATTGTGGATATAGAGAAGGCAACATTTCAAATCTATACACTCGGTAAAATGTTATGGCCCGGATAACGTTAAAACCACTATGTGCATAGTGATCCTGATCTTTGATCATTGACCATGGCTCAAGGTTACGACATTTCATTGGGTCCAGTGCAACAAATCTGAAATATTACCTAAATACGAAAAATAGTAAACATCTCTTCTCGTGTAACAAGAACAAATGACGGTAACGAACAATGATATAACTGATAATGAATATCAAATTAAGAATAGGACAAACACGAATGGACATATCAGGTGCCTAGGAGGAGTAAACATTCCTTGTTGATCAGTCACACCCGCCATAAGCCTAATATTTTGATAAGTTGAATGCAGCAATCGCTATGTAAAGTACGGCCTAAATTCGGTACGAAACATGTCATAAAGCATTCGACCCAGAGACTAAATAAAATGGCGAAGTAACAAAGTATTAAACGTAATCATAGTACCAAAAACACATACAAAATCGAGTGTAGGGCAACGCGGACCTTCGACAAAAGCAAAGGCAGGATCAGTTGCCATGGAGGAAAAAGCATCCTCTGCTGACCGGTCACACCCGCCGTGAGCCCGTAGTCGAAACAAAGTAAACGAGGTTACCCGTCGTCAAATCTAGTACGAAAATGACAGTCTAACAAATTAGATCTTTATCACCAGAGAATTTAAACATCTTGCTGGAAGTCAGCATTTTGAAAATTTTGTGGTCGTTATAATGATCTATTGTGCGCATTAAGTCAAATTCTGTCTTGCGTGTCTCATACTAATGGTGATGTCATTATTTACATACTGATTTTGACCATGGATTACACCGTTTACCCGATGAAGGGTCGTGGAGGGTGTTACCGGTCAACAGAGGGTTCTTGATTCACCTAGGCATCTTATCCCACCTCTGATGTGTACATTAGTCCGGGTATACCTCACTCTTAATCTAGTATTTGTATAGTATTTACGAGGTTTTTCACTCCATATTTTTAGCTTAGATAAGCTGCATAATATCTTAATATAACAATATATAATTCGTTTTTTCATTGAATCTACATGTACATCTCCATTAATGAAGATATATGTGTTTAGATCATGTTTTAATTGTTTCGATAATGTGTGTGCATTTTCAAACGAACGAAAACAGAATTTATGAGACGGTCGTAAAATTAGAATTAAATCCGTGGCTGTTGTGACAATGTAAAGGCAAAGATAACGAACAGTAATCTAATTAAGATTAGATCAGACTATGTTCCGTTCGCGTTGAACATATATTGCTACACAAACCTAATTTCAATTGGATTGCCGTTATATTACTCCACAATAAACACATAAATAACACCGTGCATGTATATGGTATCGAATTAAAATACACCCTTCACGGTTCGTTATGTACAGATACACTCTAGAGTTGGATAATGTATCCTGACAAGGAAAGGAAGTTTTTGTGTAAAACGGATCAAAATACCTTTTCATAGGGGCATTATTTCATATTTTCCTTCTTTATAGATTATTTAAAGCAATATATTTAGCACAAGGCATGATGATAAATAACAAAATGTTCAGGAAACAAATCAGTGTTTAGTGAAAAAGAAAGAACTATATTTGACAAAATGGCGATTTCATTCGGATATCACACACTTTGTCTATTAACGATACTTGGATATGTGTTTTGTATTTCAAGTGGACAGAGATATGTGCACATTCCGGGAGAATTTATGTTGGGTGGGCTTTTTCCTGTTCACTTTCCTGACGGTGATAAGTGTGGAATTAGAATTGATCAAGATTTAGGAATCTATTTATTGGACGCAGCAATTTTCGCGTTAAAGGAAGTTAACGGTTTCTTAAAAAAGTCTGGGATCTCGCTTGGTCTGGTTGCCTACGATACTTGCTACAACATCAACCCCTCTCTGCAACACTCTCTCGAGTTACAAGAGCAGAGTTACTACACACAACATGGAGAGTTTGATAACAGTAGCTGTACTTCATTCCTGTCGAGAAGGGTTATTGGAGTGATTGGTCCAGTAACAAGCAAAGAATCACAAATTGTGGCCAGTTTATTTGATCTCTTCAAAATGCCGCAGGTACAGCAAATAAAGATTTATAAGAGTATTACAAACAGTTCCTTACTAAAAGTAATTTCATCGAACTTGTAAACTTCATTATATACGCTGTATCAAATTTGAAATTCATAAATACATCATAAATCATTTATGATATGAAATTGCTTTTAGAAATGGCACACGTAATTATGATATATTTTGGCATGAAAAGAAAGAATCAAGTAAAACAATCGAGAATCAAATAACTAGCATCCTCAGAGATGAACAATATACTTTATATAGAATCTGTACTTTCATGTCTTACATACCTGATGATTAGTACTTTAGAATGGTGTGCGGTTTTACGAAAACGTGATAAGCTAACAAAATTTCGATTTTTATATTTCATTATTCTCATATTTTCTGTACCAGATAAGTGCTACGGCTACGTCGTCCGTTCTCAACGACAAACAGAAGTACAAGTATTTCAAGAGAACAGTCCCGTCTGACACTCACCAGGCTAAAGGAATTGTTCAGCTGCTCAGGTATGGACCATACTGTGATGATATTTCTACTATAGTTTGCTACGTTTGATGAAAATGAACAATTCTGCATTTCGCGATACCAATTGATAGAAATACAATGAACTTTGATTGACCTTTAACATTGATGTATCAGTTTTAATCAATTATTACATGAGCTGGAATAATCTGAAAAATATCACACGAGGTTAGTATATATCTATTCCGCTATTCCATGTGATATGGGTATATACATTACTTTATTATGTTTTATTGTCCAGTTTGAGAATGTTTTACATGAATTTTGAGATTCAGAAATGTAGTACTTGTACTGATATAGAGTGAAAGAGTCTCTAAAACCAGCATAAGTTAGCTCTCTTTGTAGATAAAAAGTCCACAATGCTATAGTGGTGCTTGTGAAACTCAAAATATAGAATTTTATCAACAAGAATACTACACTAGTTCGTTTCTTCTTCAGACATTTTGGATGGCAGTACGTGAATATACTATATGAGGATTCGAGCTATGGAAGCTATGGATACAGAGACATCAAAACGTTTGCTCCACTGGAGAATATATGCATTGGTTATGAGAAACAAATATCGGAAAATATCAAGGACGCGAAGATCACTGAAATTGTGAATGAAATAAAATCAAGAAGAAATCTGAAAGGTGATAATGCAATTTCAAGCTATTTAACTATTGTGCCTTTTACTTTCAACTAAATATTCTGTTAGGTACAATAAACTATGTTCTTTTAGGGAAAATAGTGGTGGTCCTGTTCATGTTGTATCAGAATGCATATAGAGTTATCCACCACGTTCATCGCATGCAACTGGAAAACATCATCTGGATCGGAAGTGACGGAATAACAGGACGAGATCCACCATATGGATTAGAGCGTATCATGAATGGAGCAATCGGATTAACGCTGGAAACATTGAAATACCCTGGATTTAGCCAATACATCAATAAGTAAGGGGAATCGTCTACCATAGGACAGCTATGTAAACACAAAAGGAAATCGCAATTGTGAAATTTCAAATGAACCAATTAGCCATAATTCTCATGTTAATCGCACTCTTATCATTAAACATACGTGTTTAGAAATCCCCACACAAAATGTCTAGATTAGATTGATCATCACTTTGTAGGCAGTAAAATAATTATGTATATACCTGTAGGTATAGAAATTAGTTACAGATCAACCTTTTTTTATTTCAACCTGTGTTGAACATCTTTAAAAAATGTCGTATTTGCTATCATTGGATTTTCAACACCCACTTCCCATCGTTAAGCGGAAAAGGTAACTTAAAGTGCAACCCCACCGCTTTGAATTTATTTTGATTTTGATCCGCTTATGTAAATGTATTATTCTGCATGCAGATATATCATTCTGTAACAATTCCAAATATATGTGCAAGAAAAACATTAAATCAGGTACATTCTTCTCCCCTCAAAGTTTAAGTGGTCTTAAAGCAAATTAACCATTCAAATATATTCCGCACGTTATTTGAATTAAGATCAACTGTTTGTTTCTTTGCTTTCAGTCTTAGTTTGTCAATCTAATTGCAGCCGAACAATTCAAACAAATCCGAATCCATGGTACGAAGATTACTTAAATCAGTATTTCCCCAACTGTTCGGCAGAGTCCTGCGGACGCCTTAATGGCACAGGTAATGATTGGGTCACAAAGATCGGCCAGTATCCGGGTATAGGGGGTAAACGGGAGCACGCCGCTGATTTTCGCCATTTTTCCGACATCGGACAACACCGGTCAAAAAATTTGTCACACATCATTTACATAAATGGCACCGTCCGGAGGCCGTCCAAAGACCATCAGGTAATCGTACGGCATCTGTTTCCATAGAGAATTTTTTGGAGTCCAGCGAGGCAGTGAATAACGGCCGGACTTCGACCGAACATCTTATACTAATCGGTCGATTATCCTATGATGTCCGGGCTATAACCTGCCTATTCACCGGACATCGCACAAAGATCGCCCACGTATCTGTACAACGAACGGTGTTGTCTCTCGTGTAGAAACTCGTTATAATGTTGTACACTGCGACTTATATATTCCGGCCGATGTCCGGTTCTAGGTGGCCGTCGACCGGCCGATGTCTGTAACATATCTGGTCCACACCGGTTCAAGCCGGTCGGACATCGGTGGGTTACTTTAAAGTGTGTAAACAGACTTCGGCCGGATATCGGCCCATGTTCGGTCCCAAACATTTCTCCTCTGAGGCTACTTATACCGACCAATATCGGACGATACTTAAATGACGTGTGAAGGATATGTGGCCGATTACAAAAATCTACGGGACACCGGAGAAATTTAAACTTCGAGTTAAAACTCTTTGGGCACCTCCCCGATTCCGCCTTAGAGTCCCGGCCAACGGCCGACCATGTCTGGTGTCTGGCCGGTGACCATGCCAAAATGGCTAAACATTATGCCAGGAGTACATCCTAAGCCTAATCGGAAGGGGTTGTAACCGAAGCATAAGTAACTCGTATGCAAACACAAAATGACGTTTAGTAAAATTATAAAATAACTTTAAAAATCAAAATGGAAACTGTCCTATTCTTGCTACCTTAACTCCCTATACACTGAATTAAAACTGTGATATTCTTATGGCCTCTATCCTGATATGCATGAAGCTATCTGTGAAACTTCGATATGTTGTGCTAGACCTATGTAAGTCTAACACATGTATATCGTTTTCTGAGAACTACAACATGGTGGCTATTTGATAAAAGTTATCGGACACACGCATTTTAGAATTGTAAATATTAACTAGAATGTTAGGATTTCAAAGCAAATTGAATATTCATGACTGTTTCACGATCTAAATATTGGTTTTGAATTTTGAATATTTATAAGCATTGAACAAAGCATTTAGGAAGGTTTCCTCCGTAACGACGTCACTTGTTATTATATTTTTTCAAGAATTCCCATACGTCAGCAACATGAGGGACACCGTTTACGCATATGGATACGCATTGCTGAACATGCATTCAGATATGTGTCAGAATCTAACAGGTGTATGTAAAAAGATGAAAGGAAACTTAACTGGCGACTTGATGACAGAATACCTCGAAAGGTTTAAAGGTGAGAAATGAATGGGGGATGTTGAATGTTCGTAGTGATTCAGTTTTCATGGATTTCGGGGGTACATCAGTTTAAATTATTTTCTACCCTTAGTGAAAAATGTTTTGACCGGTCGACACGGGATGCTTACTCCTCCTAGGTACCTGATTCCACCTCTGATGTATCTTGGAGTTGTGTTTGCCCAGCTCTTATTTCGCATTCCGTTTAGGACTTATGAGATATGTCACTGTTCATAATTATCTCCACCTTTTCATTGTCAAGGGATTTTTAACTCTCGAGTTATTCATTTTTTATACTTATCTGCGGAGTTTCTGTCCCTGGATAGTTGGACGAATTTAACATAAAATCATTCTCGTGAGCATGTACATGTATTATTCTGTTGTAAATAATATTAAGGTCAGAAACAAAATTCGAATGATATATTTTTCAGCAGACGAAATCGAGTATCTTAACCGTTCCTCTTATTTTTTTACTACATTAATAGATCCATTTAACACTTCATTTCACTTTGTGGATGGTGTAGAGGGTCCAGCTAGATACAGTATCCTACAGTATATAAGAAAAAGTGACAGCTATGAATGGATTGACATTGGAAAATGTAAGATTACCATCTTTATATGATACACCCAGTCTCCATATTTTTGTTATCAATACATTAAATGCATAAGACATTGGACATTTAATACAAAAGGGATTTGAATGATTTTCTGTTTCATATTTTGAATAGTTGTAGAAGATAACCTGAAGCTGAACGTACAGAGAATAGATGGAGAAACTGCTTCCTGTTCCGCTTCCTGTGGGAAAGGCTACATAAAGAGAATAACCGAAACATGTTGTTGGGAGTGCACTCCTTGTCCAGCAGGAGCCATTTCTAATTCGTCGAATAGTTACGTGTGTGTAAATTGTCCTATAGGATTCACTTCAAATGTAGACCGAAATGAATGTATAAAAATAGCTGTTTCGTATTTTACGTATGACAATCCGTTCTCTATTGCCATTCTAGTGTTGTGCATGCTCGGATTTCTTTTGTGTCTGGCGGTATCTGTGGTCGTCGTGAAAACTAGAAACACCCCTTTACTGAAAGCAACTGGTTTTGAAACAAGCATTGTGTTGCTCGTCAGCATTCTCCTGTCTTATTCTTCACCCTTGGTATTACTAAGTAAACCTACTTCCGCATCTTGTGCACTGGCTCGTTTATTTATAGGCATGAGTTATACTTTGGCTTATTCTTCAGTTCTGGCGAAGTTGATTGTTTATAAAAGAGCTTTTGATGTAAGAGCTGGGATAAAGCAACAGGCGCTCAAGGGACAAAATGTGCCCCGACCATACATTTGTACAATGAAGACAGCCTTGTTACTTTCCCTTGCCCTGTCAGCTGTGCAACT
This sequence comes from Ostrea lurida, assembly GCA_903981925.1. Taxonomy (NCBI): domain Eukaryota; kingdom Metazoa; phylum Mollusca; class Bivalvia; order Ostreida; family Ostreidae; genus Ostrea; species Ostrea lurida. The sequence goes on along the minus strand of CAJDSM010042245.1, from coordinate 1,180 downwards.
TGTTGCCATAATATTTTGGATGATTGTTGATAATCCTGAACATAATGTAAGCTATGATGGTTTAGCACAGCAGTCCAGCGGGCACCGTGCATGTAGAGATTCCAGCGATTTCAGTTATTTCCTTCTGCTTTTCTGGCCTTTTATGCTCATGATTGCGTGTCTAGTCTTCGCCATCAAAACAAGAAAGCTCCCAGAAGGAATGAATGATTCTCGAGAAATCATGTACTGTTCATTTACCTCATCTGTCATTTGGTTGGCATTTGTTCCATTGTATGCTTTCTCAGGAACAGCAGCAGTACGGGTTATCTCTCTTTGTGTTTCTTTGTTCATCCATGCGACTGTGTTCCTTGCTTGTCTTTTCCTGACTAAGATATACATTGTTATTTTTCGACCTGAGAAAAACAACAGAGAGCGGGTAATGAGAAGCAATGCTACCAACCTTAGCAAAAGTCAGAACTCGTGTGACGGGACTCTCGGTAAAGATTGTCAGAAGCAAAAGAATGGTGATAACCCGCATTTTGATAAACTTCACGAAGAGGAAACGGTGTCTTATCGTAGGTTATAGTGCTATCTGATATTTTATTGATTGAAGTGTTTCATTGATGGAAAATTAATGTCCATGTAAACAAAAAAATAAAAGAAAAGAGAAATGTATTTTATAGAAAAGTATTCGTGTTCAAATGATGTATTATACTGAACAAAAATCATAATTCATGTAAAACTAATTATAATCAACATATTTTTCATCCATTGCAGATGAGCTTGAACATGAAGATATCCAAAAGAATGCCAATACTTCTGTAATATTTTTTAAGAATAAACTGTTTGAACCGATAAAGGAGAGCTCCCTTGAAAGGACACGTGACCCTCATCTAAAGAATGAGGAAATAGAAGCCTAAGACGGTAGGGTGATTGGACTTGTTTCGAAGAATATTGGCTGTGTTGATTGAAATGTTTGCTTACTTGAGAGCCATATATCAACAAATATATTAATATTTTTGTTCCCTTTTTATCATTTTCAACTTTATAGTTTTCATTTTTCTCTTTTTTCAGTTTCAATTGTATTATTGTTATTGTACGATTTATCGATTATTGCATGCTTTTCTGTACATCCAAGCTTTAGTACGCTGCTTCAAAACCAGTATTTATCTACACACCTATTCTCACATAATCCGTCGAA
>CAJDSM010042241.1:0-16957 GCA_903981925.1 Ostrea lurida | reverse complement strand
GTTAGTGCATGTTTAAGAATTACAGTATTTATCATCATAATGAACTCTTTAACATATTAAAATAAACCAATAATGATAGATTTTACATTCACTTAATCTTTTCTCTTGATATTTCCTTTGAAATTGACATGGCATTTAATCATCCAATAAATGCATGTTTGTTGCAAACCAGTTGGATCTGGTTTGAAGTGTCACATGGTTCATATGGTCATTGACCAAATATGGAGCGATTTTTGAGGTCAAAGGTTGAATTGGGCTGTTCCATTTAAAGTAACAAAATGATCAACATTTGATATTTTTGGTGCTTAAATCTTAGTTATATGGTTTAGAAAAAATGCCATAAAAATATAAATATTAAACAATAAGAATGCTTTCTTTTGTAGGTTTATTGGATGATGAAGGAAACTACATTTGCCAGAAAAAATTTTCATACCCACACGCTAACGTGGGTTTATTTTTTTTCTGCAATGCGAGTTTCCTTCATCACCCAATAAACCTACAAAGAAAGCATTTATTTGTTTAAATAATGACAAGAAATTCTTCAATTTGACCACAATCGACCAGTTATTGACGGTTTTAACAATATTGACCACAGGGGCCCAGTTCAATACTTAGTAGTTGGAACCGCTTTTTTTGCCAACCCTGTTTTCAGCTCTTGGAATTGGAATGGTATCATTATTAATTATACAGTAAATACCTGTTATCTCGAACATGGTTATCTCGAAATACCCTGCTTATGTCGAAGTCGCACGACCGGTCCCGGCTATTATAAATATTTAAAAACTTCCTGATATCTGCAACACGATTTAAATTATCTCGAATACCCCGCTTATGTCGAAGTATTTCAAGGTCCCATGCCCTATTTCACCTGGTTTATCTCAAAGTACAGTAAATTTTTCCAGTCTGCTTTACCATACCCGGCCTACTCAATTTCATGCATTCACGGCCGTGCTGTAGAAACTAATAATAATTTTCGACCAGTAGTCCATGCTCGACTTGTCCAGGTAGACCCGGGTTTGTGATAATTAGTTTGGTATTCAGTGCACTTTTAATGTCCGTGACAATTACAACCAAAACACGCGATTCATTCAAATATCCTCCGTTTCAAAAACCAAAAAATTAAGATCGAATTTGGATATCTTGAACCCCCGGATATCTCGGAAGTTTTTTCGAAAGTCCCGTGCGGACTTCGAGATAGAGGTTATTTACTGTATATCTAAAAAAAGGCAGAACCTTTTCAGCAGTGTGTTGAGGAAGAAAGATTTTTATCTATGTCTGTTAATGAAAAAATAGATGCTATACTTTTTATCTTTAAATTTCTTCCGAGAATGGCGTGGTATTTACTGTGTCTTACTTGGCTACCTGTGATTTTTATCGTTTTGTGGGATTCAAGTGGATCAAATACAGAAAAAGAAACAAAGAAAGACCGAAGAAAATGAAGGTAAATCAGATATACAAGAGGGTGGATTACAGAAGATGCACACTTTGTTTTTTCTGGTTTAGGAGGATAAGAATGAATGATAAGATATTTTTCTGTTTGAGTTTAAAACAATCATTACATTCTTTAAAATAAAACTTATTAGACATTGTTGGTCCATCAAAGTGTTTTGTGAATGTCAACTCGTGCACCATGAATCAAATGTATTACAGACAATCATTGTCCTTTGCATTTACCATGATAGTTTAGCAAGTTTTAGGTCACTGAGTAAACTCAGGTGAACCTTATTGGTGCAATTGGTCTATCGTTCGTCGTGCATTAAAACAACTTGAACATTTTTAACTTCTTCTGATTGCATAACTACCTGGTCCCAATTCTTTTCAAATTTGGAGAAGCATTCTTTGGGGTCAAGGGCACATTAAATTGTAAATTCCAGGTCTCTTTGCACCCCTGGGGCCATGGGGGGGGCAAAAACTGTTAAAAGCGACCAATTTTCAAAAAATTCTTCTCTCTACAACCACACATGTCTGAGAAAACTAAATGCATAGTGATGTAGAGAAGGAAGGCCTCACCAAAATTTTAAATTTTGGTTGAATCCCCAAGGTTAGGGCGTTCTGACCCCAGGGCGGGGCCAAACTTGGTACATAGTTATTAATATGTAAACATTTGAAAAGATCTTCTTTTGATTGCTATTGATATTAATGTTGAAACTAAATAATATTTTGACTGAGTAGGGAGCCTGTTTATCCAAAATTGTAAATTTTTATATCCTAGGGGGTAGGGGTTTGGTATTAGGTGGGACCAAAATGGTAATGTGTTAACAATGAACATTTTTTAACTTCTTCTTTGATACTACCATTCAATTTTCTTTTCAAATTTGGTTTGATGCATCTTTTGGACAAGGGGCTCATAAACATTGTAATTTCAGGTCTCATTGCACCCCTGGGCTGAGGGGCGGGCAAAAACTGTCAAAAAGTGACCAATTTTTCAAAAATCTTCCTCTCTACAAATGGACATGTTTAAGAGAAACTAAATGCATTAGTGATGTAGAGCAGAAAAGCTCACCAAAATTGTAAATGGTAATCACCAGGGTAGGCGGTTCTGAACCCAGGGTGGGCCAAAACTTGGTACATAGGTATTTATATGAAAACATCTTTTTTAGCTCACTGAGCGGAAGGGCTCAAGTGAGCCTTTTCTGATCAAATTTTGTCCTGTTGTTCTGTCATCGTCGTTGTTGTCGTAAACTTTTCACATTTTTCAACTTCTTTCTTCAAGAACCGCTGGGCCAAATTCAACCAAACTTGGTACACATCATCCTTGGATGAGGGGCTTCAGTTTGTTCCAAATGAGGACCAGGCTCTCATCAAAGGGGAGATAATCACGAACAATGCAAAAATGGGTGGTGTCATTTAAAATCTTCTTCTCAAGAACCACTGGGCCAGAAAAGCTGGAAACTTTCATATGGAATATTCTGATATAGAGGAGATCAAGTTTGTTCAAATCATGACCCGGCGGTACGATGGGCCACATAGGGGATTCAAAGGTTTTTAACAATATGATTATATAGGGAAAAATCTTTAAAAATCTTCTTCTCAAGAACCACTAGGCCAGAAAGCTGAAATATTATATGAAGCTTCCTTGATATTAGAGGAGATTCAAGTTTGTTCCAAATCATGTGACCCCGGGGTAATGATTGGGCCCACGGAATAGGGGATCAAATTTTATATGCAGATATTCTAGAGAAAATCTTTAGAAATTCTTCTTCTCAAGAACCACAAGAAGAATGCTCATCTAAAGTATATAACCTCAAAAAATATAAAAAGTTTTTTTTAAAAAAAAAAAAAAAAAAAAAAAAAAAAAAAAAAATTTAAAATTTTTTTTTTATTTTTTTTTAAAAAAAAAAAAAAAAAAACTTTTTTGAGGTTATGATACATATAGAAAAAAAAATAAGAAGCACATAATAATATACTTATATGGATTATAATTGAGGAAGAAGATTCAAAAGATTTCCTAGATATCTTTAAGAAAAAATAATAAAAAACTGATCCCATGAACCCCAACAAACAACCAAATAATAGAATTAAATAGAAAAATAACAATAAAAAAACAAAAATAAAAAAAAAATCGAAAAAAAAAAATGGGCAGACGATAATGTACATTTCCAATTTATTATCTATCTCCCAAAATTGAAAGAATATTTCCACATGATAATAATAAGAGTTACAGAAACACAAACATCATTTAAATCCCTTAAAGAATCATTTTGATTCGTGATGAAAATATAATCATTACAGCAACTGACAGTGTTTTGTAGTATATGGTAATATACAAGGTACATGTACGTTGCAGTTGCATTTGATTTGCTTTTCAAAGAGGAGTAACTCTGAATTCAAGTATGAATAATTTGCAAATACATTCTTCATCAACTGTTATCTTTTCCAAAAGTCAGGAAATATGGTCGATTTTTTCTCAAAGAATATCTAAGGGTACTATTGATTTATATTAAAATTATTTCTATAAAATATTATTTATAACGAACGTTGCGTATGACCTTAAGCAATATATACATGCGCGTTTTTAATGTATGCATGACGCCAGTCAATCGGATAATGCGTTTTCAGAAAAAGTCTTTGAGAAGTGGGGGGGGGACTTGTAAATAATTGCGACAAGCAAAAAAAACAAAAGCTAATGGAACACTAAATGTTACATGTTAAAGGGGGGGGGGGGCACTTCTGAAATTAATGCGACAAGAAAATAAGAAAGGTTAACAGAACAACGTAGGGAGGTTGGAAACTTTCTAAAAAATCCCCTATATTGTGGGGGAATTTCTAATAATGTGTAATAATGCTGACAAAAAAGTTACCTTGACAGAGAGGCGGGGGGGATACATACTTTTGAATGCCCCCCCCCCCCCCCACACACACACATTCCCCGCCTCCTACACCCATGATTTCCAATACGGCCAGCATGTTAATGTCAATACCAAAAGTTTCAAGGAGCAGACATTTGCGTAAATCGCGGCTTAAAAATGCCAAAATCCCGTCTCTTCAACACGTTCGGTTTTATATGTAGCATTTTCCACAGTCTTGGTTCCAGACTTTTATTGACCAAAGGAATAATATTGCATACGGAGGAGTTTGTCAGCAATGATCATAATCTCCACCATTATCCCATGTGTTTACTTTACCTTAAGATTCAACAGTTTGTTATATTATGATATACCTTTCAATTCAGGTCCATAGGGGGCGTGGGGGTCTTCCTATATCTGGTATACACAGACGTACCGCTGGGATGGGTCACTTTTGGACATGGCAAATAGTATCATGGATGCAATTTGCATCAATCTGTTATATCAAAGGGATAGAGAATTTGACATGTCACTATATATCAATGGATGGTAAATTCTATCCATTGAAAAATTTGAATCATAGGAAAAAAAACTGAACTGATCTACACTGAAAACAAAGGAATTGCGATTATATTACAAGCCAAGGTATTGAAATAGCAATCTGTGACATGGATAGCAACTAAACAATTTGAGATAAAATGTAAATTTTACACAATTTTTTTTAATGAAATTATACAAAATATATGAATGAGTTATGAATTTCAAAATATTTGAAATTTATTAATTGAGGTGTTTTGGAGACCTTAAAGCGCTATATAATGTATGTACCCAAAGTATAGGCTGAGACACCACACCCCTTTGCGCTGGGTTCAATGTACATCTTGGAAAATCAGCAGTGGCTGAATTGCCTTAGATTTCTATTCAAGCATATGAATTTGATATATAGAATCTGGACAGCTAAACAAACACATTTCAATGATAAAATTCATATTCGATTTTCTTTTTTAGAAAAAATGCATATTGACATCATCGACTCCAACCTACTGAAAGACAACTGTAACGCACGATGATTGGGCTGCATGAGCACACATTGGGGAAAAAAGTGTGGTGTGCGCAATACAATTTATCAGTATCACCAGGTGGTCCCGAATGTAGAGCCAGCAACTAACCTGAGTTTGTTGTAAACAGTTGTTGAATAAAGGCGTAATCTTGTTTTGTTTTAAATAGAAAATAGTACTTAAAACTGCGGCCAAAAATTATTGTCGGTTGAGGTTCGGCCGACTGGATATTTGGACTTGAGCATACACCGAATTGGAGCACTTCCTTATACATGTAATTCATGTCTGGGACATTTACATTAGCTTCGGCTGGTTTTTCGCAATAATGTGTACCGACGGAACAATTGGGCTGGATTTGACTTCTTACAAACCACCTCACATTATGATTTGAACTGTATTAAACCACCTCTCATTATTAAAACTGCACTCCTTACCGTCTAGGTTTGTAAATCCCAAACATAACCAACACTTTAAGTTTTCAGTTAAAAATGTCTCCATGTCTATTCTCTTTACCCCAGCCATACTGGAAGACTTAAAAGTTAACTATTTCTGTTTACTCTTCAATATGGTGAGATAGAAAATTACACGTCACTTTGGCAATTTTTGTCAACAATAGAGGGACAATGTGGCCTAACAGTCGATACCTTCCTTATGAAACTTTACCAGAAATTCAACTCTTCTAGCAGAGAGGGACATGCGCTAATATTTTATATTATAGTAATCGTTAAATTGTTTAGTTGTGTTAAAGAAGGCCCTATGTAAAACAACGCAGTCAATGGGTTCTTAGTTTTGCCAATTATAGTCTGCCATTTGGATCGAATGGCTGTCTGCGTGTTTAACAGTAATTGTTTAAGTCATCTTAAAAACTGATTTTGACAGATCAAGAGCTCATGGCGAATGTGACAGGGTCGACAAGGGATCTTTACTACTCTGTTCATCTGATTTCCATCTTCTGGTGTATCCAGGGATCCGTGTTGTCCAACTCTTTGTTTTGTATTTATTGTTTAGGACTCACGATTCTATTGATCACTGTTCGTTATCTTCGCCTTTTCATTCACAAAGGCAATGATGTTCTATGGAAGAGCTCAGAAATTCCCAAGAAAAATGTGTCAGCACTAGTCGTTTGAACATTCATGATTTCAAATTTGACGCCATTTTGCCGGAAGTGCTGGGAAGCAATCGCGAATGACAAAATATATTGAAAATCTTTTAATTGCAATGCAAAAAATATCACTTAAAATAGTGGTTTTAATTCAGTTTACAGGTATTTTTAAAACTTTTCGTATCTCATTTTATGGCCCGTGCAGACCGTATTTACAAATTTCTGTTTTTGCTCGAAGCGAGTTAAGGGGTGGAATCTATCGTTAATACCAGCGTTCGGAGGACATCTGTCATTTTAACGATAGACCGTTCTATCTAGTGTTCAGCCAGCCAATATTCTACATGTATGTAAGAGGGCCTAGAAATAACTGAGCATAACACATGCATTTTAAGTTTTTCTATCTTTCTGTACATGTATGCTATTTCAAAACACTACTTGAAAAATATTAATATGTTGACGGTGCTACCATTGTGTGAGCGAAGACCCTAAAACATCTTGCAAATATAAAATTAGCCTTTTCATTTAACGCGAAAAAAAAAGATGCAGTCAACGTAAACAGTTGCATTGTGACATCATATTAGCTGCAATGTTTTTGTTTTCTTTCAAAATAAGCAATTTATCAACAACAGCAAAACACACTAAAGGTATGAGAAAGCTTGCTTGGAATTTAAGAACATTTGTAGTACTTTCCAAACATCTTATCTATTTTATATATGGAGTTGTTAATGATGTATACCGCAGTGAATCCAACATTTTTGCAGGAGCATTGTGGGTCCGTAGACATTATGGATCGCAAAAGTCACGTAGGCTCACAATTTTTCAGCTGATAGAGAGCAAATCATGTGATTTACATGCCTAATCATTAGAGCGAGCTCGCTATGTCGCAAAGCGACGTGAGCAGTGCTCACTATTATGTGGTTAACAAATGATTATCATATCTGATGATTTTAGGTCTTTATTTGTAACAGTAAGCGCTTGCTTTTTGAAATTACACAATTAACTCAATCAAAAATATTAATATTTCTTGTATTTGCTCACCTTATAATTTTTATCTCCAAAGTGAAAAATATTATTTGTAAAAAAAAAAATTGCCTTCCTGCCTCACGTTTTTTAGTTGAAAATCAAAATCCAAAGAACTATTTTACAAATTAGTGTGACCTAATGTATTTGAAATGTGTCTTAATTGTTTTATTTTGTGTTTAATTTTTGTGGGTGATAGTTTGAGAATATCTGTTGAGTGTACATGTATGTATTCACTCTCTCTCTCTATACACAGAATGCGGGACCAGAGTTTGAAGCCTCGTTTTCCTCCTCCTTCTGTACAGAACTTGATGCGCAGATGCTGGTTGCCATGGAAACATTAGAAAAACCCTCCAAGTCACAGAAGGCCCAACAAAATGGTTTGTTTCAAACACTTGAAGTTGCATGCATGTGTATATGCAGTAAAACATGGTTATAGTGAACCTTAAAGGCCAGCAAACAGCAAAACAATGATTCACTTAGGCCATTAAATCATTGTCGGCTCTCACTCTCCCAGATTTGGTCCTTCCCAATTTGATAGTCCAGATAAATCCCCAATTTTTGAGCAGTTATAATGAGATGGCAGTTTATTTTGACACTTGATTTTTGGGATTTCAGTTCTTATTTTTTTTTATCTTTTTTTTTTTTTTTTTTTTTTTTTTTGTGATTAAAACTATGAATGAAATTTAACAGGCACAAAAGAACAGATTTTTTGAAATACTTTGAATAACAATATGTTATTTGTTTTATCGTATTTGTATCATTATCAAAATTTTCCCAAATTGACAAAAAAAGCGACAATTTTCTCAATCTTAATGGACCCGGAGCCTGTACCATAAAGTGCAGCAACAGTCCTGATTGTAATTTTCATGAATTTCCTTATAAAGAAGAATGGATAGCACTTCAATTTGTTATACAAGATTATTTCACTTTACTGTTTGGGTTTGATCATTGATTCTATGTAAATGGGCTTGATCGGTGCAGCTTTTCATTGAATATCCATAATGTAGAACTTTCGTTTTAAACAGTGAAATACAACAGAGGGATTGATTTGCTCGGTCTAATAGTAGTTTTCCACTGGCAACATAAGCTTACTTTATGAATCACAAGCTGTTAAAAACTTTGGGATATCCATCCATTTTAAAAACTTGACCTTTTGAAATATCCCTTTATTGATAATGCATGTATATTAAGGTTACTATCAAGTTTGTCCTTTTAGATTAATAAATACATTTGTGCCCTGCATGACATTGTAGTTGTTTATTCCGATGATAATTTTCCAGGTGTTGTTAAGATTACCAAAATTGCTGGTCTTACCTCGACCCCAAAATGTGAGACCCCATTACCGAACCGTCAGTCTCAGCTGATGAAGTCCCTATTCACCCTCCAGAGCCCTCTAAATGACAGTTTGTTCTCCCCATTCCCATCTCAAACGGAGACGTCCCTAGGAACGAGGGTGGCTGAAAAGCCAACACCTGTGGGCAGACACAGGTCTGATACAGGGAATCTAAGGTCGGATGCGGGGAGTGTAAGGCCCTATAGGAAGAGGTCCAGAAAGGTATTGGATGAAATCGTCAATGACAGATCAGAGAATGGAGTCTTAAAAAATGTAGAGGTTGATGAAGATGTTGGAGGTCATAGGTCAGGCACGGAAGAGAAAGGTCAGAGGTCAAGGCTGGAGACGGAAGTTCAGAGGGCAGAGATAGAGAAATGTGAAGGTAAGATGACTGATGGTCAGAAGTTGATGATTCATAGACAGTCTACAAATGATTGGGCTTTATGAGTTTATTTAACTAATAACTTTAAATCTGCATTGACAAGCAGTGGAAAGTAAAGTGTGTAATTGAAATTACATGCAACGAGAGAATTCATCAGGTTAGGTAGACAAGTCTAGAAATCACTAGGAATGCCTTGGTATGTCAATCATATGTTCACAGTAACGAACTATTTTATATTGTTTGTGTCTATGAGATTATTTTTAAAAAATAGGGTAATTTTGTACTGCGTCTTTCAGTCTGTTTGGCCATTTCTCTAGAACTATTGGGCCAATCATTTATTAAGGTGTTTTTATACAGATTAGGTCCTGTCAACGATCAAGTGTTTAATGGAGTAACGGGCATCCCATGATAATCATCTACTGTGTTTATATCAAATGAGTCCGGTCCCCAGACCCGACAAGCTGGTAATGAGTAAGCTGGGGACTCCCATGATAATCAATTACTAGTGTTTTTATACAGATGAGTCCTGTCAGCAAGACAAGCTGTTAATGAGTAACTGGGGACTCCCATGATATCACCTACTGGTGTTTATACAGATGAAGTCCTTGCAGACGACAAGCTGTTAATGGCGTTAACTGGGGGACTTCATGATAATCACTACTGGTGTTTTATACAGATGACAGTCCTGTCAGACGACAAGCTGTTAATGAGTAACTCGGGGACTCCCCATGATAATCCACTACTAGTGTTTTATACAGATGAGGTTCCTGATCAGACGACAAGCTGTTAATGAGATAACTGGGACATCCATGATAATCAATTATGTGTTTATACAGATGAGCCCTGTTCAGACGACAAGCTGTGTATGAGTAACTGGATCCATGATTAATCATATTAAATGTTTTTACCAATGAAGTCCTGTTCAGACGACAAGCTTTAATGAGTAACTGGGGGGAATCCCCATGATTATAATCATTACTAAGGGTGTTTTATACAGAGAATCCTGTCAGACGACAAGCTTGTTAATGAGTAACTGGGGACTCCCATAGTATATCATATACTAAGCTTTATGTATTTTAGGCAGATGAGAGTCCTGTCAGACGACAAGCGTGTAGATTGAAAGTAACTGGGGGGGTAAATATCCCCCCATTGATAATCCGATTATAAGTCGTTTTATACAGATGAAAGTCCTACGTCAGATCACGACAGCTAAGTGTTAGATGAGTAACTGTAGGGACTCCCAGATTAATCCATTTAACTTAGTGTTTTTTGTATACAAGTATGAGTAAACCTGTTCGAGACGACAAGTGTTAATGAGTACTGCGGGAATCCCATAGATAAATCATTATAAGTGTTTATTACAGATGACAGTCCTGGTCAGGCACGAAAGCTGTTAATGAGTAACTGGGAATTCCCATGATAATCATTATAGTGTTTTTATACAGATGAGATCCTGTCAGACTGACAAGCTGTTAATGGATAACTGGGGATCCCATATAATCACTCTGTGTTTTATTACAGATGAAGTCCTGTCAGACCGACCAGCTGTAATGAGTAACTGGGAGATCCCATGATAATCATTACTAGTGGTTTTATACAGATGAGGTCCTGTCAACGACAAGCTGTTAATGAGTAACTGGGGACTCCATTGATAATCACTACTTGGTTTTTTATACAGACTGAAGTCCTGTCAGACGACAAGCTGTTAATGAGTAAACTGGGACTCCCATGATTACATTCCTATTACGGTGTTTTTATTACAGGGGAGGGTCCTGTTCAGACGACAAGCTGTTAATGGTAATTGGGGACCCATGATAATCAATTACTTGTGTTTATACAGATGAGGTCCTGTCAGACGACAAAGCTGTGTTAATGAGTAACTGGGAACTCCCATTGACAATCATATTCATTACTATGTTTTTATACAGATGAAGTCCTGTCAGACGCTAAAGCTGTTAATGAGTAACTGGGACTCCCATGATAATCATATAGTGTTTTATACCAGATGGAAGTCCTGTTCAGACGAACAAGCTGTTAATGAGTAACTGGGGACTCCCATGACAATCATTATAAAATGTTTTATACAGATGAAGTCCTGTCAGACGACAAGCTGTTAATGAGTAACTGGGGATTCCCAGAGTCGGTGTTAAAACAGTACACAGACAAAGGTATCACCTCCATGTTCCACTGGCAAGCGGAGTGTCTGTGTCTGCCCGGGGTCCTGGGTAAGAATTGCATTAATTACAGCCTACTTGTAATCAAGATAAGATTGTTGATGGAGGAGTTGACTGTTTTTCTCGGGTTTGACAGTGCCAAAATTGGAGAAATAAGTTTTACACTTTACGCGGACAAACTTTGTGAAGCACTTTCCCGTTTATCTCTGGTTGCTTTTCGCAGACAAACTTTGTGAAGCACTTTCCCATGTCACGAAAAGTGTGCTGATGGGAAGTGTTGCTGTTTTTCCTGCATGTGTTTTTTTTTTTAAAAAATGAAATTGAAATTTATTTCTTATAAAAAGATTTCTTCTAATTATTGGAATATTCCTAGTCGTTGAAGTGCAGCCGACTGGGGGTTTTTCGCAACAATAGTCAATCTTAAATACTTGGGAGAGGGTGTCTGATCAACTTCCACTTTTTTTTGGTGTATTCTGTTCCTATCATGTTGCTGGTTAATCTGTACATACCTGTGTGTAGGTGGTAGGGCTTGATACGGTGTTGGGGGTAATTGGTGATCTTGTGCTATACCTGGTGTTGTAGGGTAGGTAATTGGTGTCTATTATACCTGTTGTGGGCCAGGGGGGGGTAATTGGCTCTATTATACCCTGTGTTGTAGGGGGAGGTAACTTGGTGTCTATGTATACCTGTGTTGTAGGGGAGGTAATTGGTGTCTATGTATACCTGTGTTGTAGGGGAGTAACTTGGCTGTCTATCGTATACCTGTGTTGTAGGGGAGGTTAATTCGGTGTCTCTGTATACCTGTTTGTAGGGGGAGTAATGGTCTTCTTGTATACCTTGTTGTAGGGGGAGGTAATTGGTCGGATCTATATACCTGTGTTTTAGGGGGAGGTAATTCTTGTGTCCTGCTATACCTGTGTTGTAGGGGGAGTAACTTTGGTGTTCTCTGGATATACTGATTGTAAGGGGAGGAATTGGTGTCTCTGTATTACCTGTGTTGTTTAGGGCGGACGTTAATTGGTGTTTGTATACCTGTGTTGGTAGGGGAGGGTAACTTGTTGTTATACCTGTGTTGTAGGGGGAGATAATTGGTGTCTCTGTATACCTGTGCCGGTAAATCTCTATATCTATGTTGTAGGAGGAGGTAACTTGGTGTATTCAGCCCCTACCAGTGCCGGTAAAACCATGGTGGCAGAACTGCTGGTTCTAAAGCGCGTCCTGGAGACGAAGAAAAAAGCCATCTTCATCCTGCCGTTTGTGTCTGTGGCCAGAGAAAAAATGTTTTACCTACAGGTAAATTAAGGCCATCTTCTCTCATTTGTCTCTGTGGTCAGGGAGGAAATGGTCAATTATTAGATATGTCAGCTTCTTTATTCAGCTTTTTTTCTGGCTTTCCATAATAGAAGTGTTTTCTTGAAAGTTGCATGAAAGCATATGGTATTAGGCAAGATAAATGTTTTTTTAAAAAATGAATAATTGAATGTACATATATATAAAATAAAAAGGATTTTAGTGAACACACCTGTTGTAAATTCACATTAATAGAATGCTGAGTTTAATTCCCTATAGTTTTAAAACTGAGGTTTCAGTATTGTTTGTGCCCACCACATTACTATAACCACGTTTTACTGCACACACATGTATTTTCATCAGTATTAAATATAACATTGATTCAACGTTTTGGATGATGGATTTGTATGAAGCTAATATGAAGTCTGCTTCAATTGATATTGGATGGGTATGTTGTTTTACATCCCTCTCAGGAATATTTCTCTTATGGAGATGTCACTATAATTTCAGTGACGGGCTGCAAAATTTAGGCCTATGTTCAGTGCTTATGGCTTTGATCTTCCATAATTGAGAATTTTGACGAGCACATATTTTACTTACAGCAGCTGTACCAGGATGTGGGCGTGGCGGTGAGTGGGTTTATGGGAAGTTATTCCCCGCCGGGAGGGTTCAGTAAGGTGGACGTCGCCGTCTGTACGATAGAGAAAGGAAACGGGCTGATTAACCGAATGATGGAGGAAAACAGTATCAACAAGCTAGGTCAGATCTAAATCACAGCATTGACCTTTTCATTCAAGGTCACAGATAACTTAGCAGTATGCTTTTACCTGCTTTTCTCCCCTGACTTCCAGGTATTATAGTGGTGGACGAGCTTCACTTGGTGGGGGACCAGCACAGGGGATACTTGCTCGAGCTGATGCTGACCAAAATCCGATTCCTCAGTCAGAAAACGTGCATGCCATCGGCTGACACAAAGGATTCTGGGTATAGTCAGAGTGATTAATAATGAAAGTATATCTTGTGATTAGTAAGATATCACTTTGCAGGAATTGTTTGAGTGATAGATAGAATCCTTCATTAGTACGAGTGTGCGATAGGGAAATTCCACCGAGGGGACAAGATTTGCTGTCTAGGACGAGGCTTTGCTTCATCCTAGACTGTCACAGCGAATCTTTTTCCAGAGGTGGAATTTCCCTATTCCAAATGATTAGATAATGAAAGATTATTTTTCTAAAATTTGATTTACTTATTGCATAAAATCAGGAGCTTTGAGGAGATTTAGAATTATCAATATGATAATCTTTATTGGAACTTTATAACAAAAACTAATTAATCAGGCAGAAACAGCATACCCAAAAATGGTTTAAACTGCAAGTGTAAACTAAAAAACTCAAGGTTCTCCACCAGAAAGCTATATCATATTAAAATTCAAATGAAACGTAAAACATTTTGCCTCACTGTGTAACATAGAATCATAGAAAATATGTGACGTCACAATGAATGATGTTGCAGCAGTGTGGAACAGAAAAATCTCACAAGGGTAAAGTCAGTTTCACACTGGTGAAAATGTGAGGAAGATATATATACGATCACTCTGTCTTATTAAAGTTCAAAGTCAACAAACCATGTGCATTTAAAAATCACAAAATAAAAAGTATGAAGGTGTGTAAGCTAATTTTGACCTAGGTTATACGATGATAATACTAACTGGTGCAGTTGACGCTCTTTCTAATCCGTGAAAGCGATTATTTAAGAGTAAACGCACCAAGTAGATTTATATCGTATAGCCTAGGTCAAAATTAGCTTCATTCCTTATAATTCAATTCATAAAATTGTATTAAAACATTATTTGCACTGAATAACTTGCGAGAGATATAAGAATTTTCCCATGAGGCGAACACGAATTTTGCCGTGGCACAAAGTAAAAAACAACACCGTCAAATGCATTGTGACGTCATATTTCTACGACGTCTAAATGAGCAAGTAGATGATTATTCAAAATAACTGATGTTGCTCTATCTTGGTTTCAGCCAATCAAATGGCTGATAACAAAGTAAAGTTAATTATAGATCATTTTGGAACAAAAGCAGTGCACAATTATCTGCTTCAAACAGCTTTGGGCAACAGTATTTATGTACTATGGTACACATGATGCAGTAGTTTGAATGTTTATATAAACTTTTGCTTCTCTCCAGGTCGACGGACGGTGTACAGATTGTAGGTATGAGTGCCACGCTACCGAACTTAGACCTCCTGGCCCGCTGGCTGAATGCCACGCTCTACCGCACAGACTACCGACCGGTCCCGCTAGCGGAGTGTGTCAAGCTGGGGGCAGACATTTTCGATTCTCGTCTACAGAAGATCAGGGAGGTGGATCTCAGCATGGTGTATAAAGGGGACACCGATCACGTGATCCCGCTCTGTGTAGAAACACTCAGTGGGGGGCATTCGGTGCTCATTTTCTGTCCCACCAAAAACTGGTGTGAAAAGTTAGCAGAGACGATAGCCAGGGAATTTTATGGAATTCTGAAGAAAGGGGTGGATCAACAGAACAAAGGTAAAAGCAGCCTGTTGCACGAGGGTTAGTTAGTCGGACAGTTAACTCCCCATTAATTCGTACATTTATTGTAGCGTTCACTGGATGTTAACTCTCAGTTAAAATTAATTTAACTTATATGCAGCTGAGTTCTAGTGTATGCTGGACTTGCTGATTTAATATTTCTCCTTGAATAGGGAAGTAGTGATGTATATAGGACACAGTGTTTAAAAAGTGTACAAAGAATACAGTAAGATGTATTATATGAAGTGAGTATATTATATGTAGCAGATAGAGCTTATATGATGTGTGTATATTATATGTTGCACATAGAGTATTTTTAGCATTTTTGCTATATTGATACAGCTCTCATCTCATACCTACACTCCATCTGTAGCTTAAAAATCAAACATTAGCAATGTAGAGTACTTTATTATTGGAAGCCTTGTAGTGCTAAAGATGCTTTTAGATCAAATCAAATGTAATTGATAGTACAAGCACATGTATTATAAACAAATATACCAGGATAAAATGAATTTGATTGTAAGTGACATTTTCTATTTGTTTTCTTTATGTTGCATCATGTCCAGAAATCTTGCAGTGAATATTGAGGGTTTTTTTAGTAACTGAGGTAAAGAAAATGGGAACCAACAACTGCTTTCTTTATGAAATCGATTTGTAGGATTAGAATTGTGCTCTTTCTTCCATAGACCCAGGGACAGATTGTTCATCACCATCTTTACCACTGAACAGAGCCTCCCTGCGTGAGGTGGTAGAACAACTGAGGAGGACCCCGGTGGGGCTGGACTCCACCCTGGGGAAAACCGTGCCCTACGGAGTGGCTTACCACCATGCAGGTAACACAAAACAACAGATGCCACCATAATTGCTATACATAACGAGTGACCATCATGTATGCAATGTACAAAAATCAGGAGCGATCATGTAGGTAATGACAAAGATAACAAACAGTGATCAATCATGTTTATAGTCCCAAATAGAATACAAAACAAGAGTTGGGTAAACATGGACGCCTGCACATATCAGAGGTGCCTAATTCACAACAATCAGGGGCCATCATAAGGGTTTGCTCCTCAAACCATAACACACAAGTAATGTATAGCAATATAGGGACTTTCCACTGTATGACTTACCTGATTATTTTTTACATGTATTTTCGTCCAACAGGAAGCAAATTGTGTTTAGGCAAAAAAAAATTAATTAATTTTTAGTTTCTCAGGCACCACCGCATCTGTCAAAAAAGATAGCACATCAATTTTTTTTTTTTCAATATTGATTTATAAATTTCTGTAAATGAGGTAACTCATATGTTATAGACTTTTTTTGTAAAACTTTCTGAAGGTTGTAATAAAATCTGAAGTATATTTTTATCAAATAATAGTTAGATGCATACTCATGTGTATGCAAATGATTAAAAATAATAGTATTCACTTAATAGTAAGTAACTGAAGCAATTTTTGTGAAAATAAAAATAATTATGATGATTTATCCCATTGCTTAAAACTCGTGTGCATGAAAAAAGGAAAGATAACTCATCAGAAAGGAAAGATAAGTCATACTACAGCTGAGAAAAAAACAACCTGCCTGCCTTGTCTCTTTTAAAAAAAAAAGTGCCTGAGAAACTATACATTAATTTTTTTTTAGCCTTTCTTCTGCTAGATTTAGCAATTTAAATATGCAGTGTTGCATGGAGTTATTTCCCTTTGAAAAGAAAGTCATATACACACACTGAAATAGCCTCAGTGTTCCAGC
>CAJDSM010042238.1:0-11475 GCA_903981925.1 Ostrea lurida | reverse complement strand
CTTATCGGGTAAAGAGATGAATATAATCAAAGTATGAAAAATTTAATATTTGAATTTCCATGCTGAAAATTGTTAATGAAGAGATAACTATTCTTGGCAAAAATAAAACCCCGTACTGCAAATATTGTATTAAACAGGTTGACAGTTCTGTCCATGGTGAACATTATGTTCAGTATGTTAAAAGCTACTGTTTATTTCCATGGATAATTTGGTGGCCATTTTTGCAGAAGAAGTAGCCATTAGGGGACCATCAGATAGGACAAGATTGATGGGCTTGTTGTGAAGCCTGCAAACACTATCAGCTTTATCTGATGATTGCTCAGATACCAAGGCTACCCTAATGGAATATCAATTAGTCGACCCCTCGTTTGCAGTCAAACAAACCCCAATTTATGACTCAGTTTTCATATTACAATAAAAATGGGTAAATTTTATCATTGTCCAACAAAATCATATTTCGGCTATGAATTTTGTTACTTTGAATTTCAGTTAGTTATAAAAATAAAATGATAGGTAAATTGAATGCATGTTTTAGTAGAAAGAAATATCAAATATGAAAATAAAACAATCGTCATCCAACAAAATCATATTTCAGATATTTATAAATCTAGTTATTTTGAATGTCAGTTTATAGTTTTAAAAATAAAATGATAGGTAATTGAATGCATGTTTTACGAGAAAGAAATATCAAATATGAAAGTAAAATAATGACGTAAAGTCTGTGCGATGAGCCTGTAGAGGACTATAGTGTGAAATATTTCCATAACTTACTTACACGTAACCCACGTAGTGTACTCATCGCTACCTAGGAACAGATTTAGCAGCTTGTGTCTAAGAATGGTGGGGAATTGTGCTTTTTTAAGATTTTACGGTGCCAGTTTTACATTTTTAGTAGAATGTTGAATTTAAATGAATGGACTTTTACCAAAATAAATTTGGTGCACTGTACTTGAGCAGCAGTACCAACGCGAGCCAGACACGCGATGTTTAACTTTATATGTTGTCTCCGAAAATTAAAATCTGCAAGACAGCTCGTTTATTGGACGCAGGAAAATGAGTCAGTAATAATTGAATTTGACTTTGCTGAAATTTATGGGGGAAAGTTTTTGAGTTGGCTGGAATTTAAAAAATATGGATTAAATAATAACTTTTTAGTAATTGAATTTAGATTTGCTGAAATAAATGAGTTGAAGAGCAAATTCAATTCATTGGATTATAGTTATTAACAGTAATTGCATGGATTTAACTTAGCTGACAGCAGAAATATTAAGAGCAAGATAGTTCATTGAGTTATAGTAATTAGTAATTGAATTTAAAATTAAACTCAGTGGGAGGCTTAAATGTCTAAAAGAGCAAAAATAATTCATTGGATTATAATTATTAACAGTAATTGAATTTAACTTAGCTGAAATATTAAGAGCCTTAATGATTCATTGGATTATAGTAATTAGTAATTGAATTTTAAATATTTAAGTTTAACTCCGCTGAAATATTTAAAAGAGCAAATTAAAGTAATTCATTGGATAATCGTACATGTAATTAAGTTTCCCAAATGAAATTGAGACTTAATCTTTTTGCTCATTAGTAATTGAATTTAGAATTTAACTTGACCGAAAGCTTCAATGTTAAGCACAAAAATAATCATTAGATTATCGTTATTTGTAAATGAATTTAATTTTCCTGAAATATTTAAAAGAGCAAAAGTAATTCATTGGATTAATGTAATTAAGTCTCCCAAACGAAGTTTTGAGACTTACCGATTTTGCTCATTAGTAATTAATTTTAAATTTAATAATTTAATTTGGCTGAAAGCTTAATTATTAAGAGCAATAATAATAGTCTATTGGATTATAGTTATTAGTGATTTGAATTTAACTTGGCTGAAATATTAAGAGTAAAAATAATTCATTGAATTATGGTTATTAATAATTTGAATAACTCGACTGAAAGCTGAAATGTTAAGTTTCAGTATTGAGTTGAACTTAGGGGGGTGAAATATTGAGCAGAAATATAATTAAANTTAAGTTTCAGTATTGAGTTGAACTTAGGGGATGAAATATTGAGCAGAAATATGATTAAATCTCTGTATTTTTAAAGTCCTAACTCTTGGATCACAATTCCAGTTTAATGTGTTGACTCAGGGAAACGATCATCCAGAATATGACAGACTTTGTCAAATTACATTACAGAAAGTAATATCACTACATCAACATAATTAAACCATTCTCTCACAATACTTCCCATCTGTAAACGATTTCATCAGGATAAGAATGTGACCTGATCAGATCCACGAAGGAACTAAAATCTGGCCGTCTTTTGTTACGGAGTGGAACTCTTTTATGTTATTAATGGTCACCAGCGGTCATTACAGGCAATTTGTATTGTACCATTAAACCAGCACAATGGCCAGCTTTTACTGGTATTGGTCAGGGTGTATCATTAGGTGGTCATTTCATGCACTGGGTAGATCTATTTGGACGTTTGATGGTGTAGTTATCACCACACTAGGGATAATAAAGAATAGTTCTCTTTGAACAAGTCTTTACTTTGTAGTCCTCTAATTGGTTTCACATTTACTTACAGAGTACTTATAGTACTGTATTGCATTAGCATTATGGGGAAACCATTCTTCGTGATATTTATTTTTTGCTTGTTAAGTTGTATGAAAATTATATTTATATTTATATTCATTTTTTTTAGGGTATATTAGATGTATATTTCTTTTTGTTCGATGTATATTACAGGTAAGTATTTCTTTTTTAGGTGTATGTATATGTATATTTATTTTTATTAGGTGATATAAAAAGAAGACAGAAATGGCTAAGAAGGAGTACCTAAAGCAGCTGCAGCCTACAGGGCTAGCCTGTCTTCTCAGGGAGGTTTCCACTACATTAACAAACCAATCTAATATACATCAACAAACCCAATATCTGATATACTTAAAAAACCAATATCTATGAATATAATAACCCAGTATTTATACAATTAAGCTAAACATTAACTCTATACAATCTGAAATACATTTCCAATATATACATTAACAAACCAGTATCTGGCTATACATTAACAAACACTATCGACTACGACCTATATCATTAACAAACAATATCTGAGATACATTAACAAAATCAATATCTGATAACATTAAAAACATATATTTCTGATGTATACATTAACAAACCAAATATCTGATTATACATTAACAACCAAGAATATCTGAATTACATTAACAAAACCAATATCTGATATACATTAACAACACAATATCCTGATATACATTAACAAATACAATATCTGATATACATTAAACAAATCAATACTGAATATACATTAACAAACCAATATCTGATATCATTAACAAACCAATATCTGATATACATTAACAAATACCAAATCTGAAATACATTAACAAACCAATATCGTATATACATTTAACAAACCAATATCTGATATACATTAACAAACAATATCTGATATACATTAACAAACCAATATCTGATATACATAAACAAACCAATATCTGATATACATAGACAAACCAATATCTGATTATATCATTAACAACAATATTCTACTATACATTAACAAATCAATATCTGAATTAACATTAACAAACCAATATTATCTGATATACATTAACAAACCAATATCTGATATCACATTAACAACCAATATCTGATATACATTAACACAAACCAATATCTGATATACAATTAACCAAACCAATAATCTGATCAATTCATTAGAGAAGGCTTAATTATCCTGATATAACCATTAACAAATCAATTATCTGTATACATTAACAAAATCCAATATCTGATATCATTAACAAACCTCATATATCTCGATATACATATAACACCCAAAGTATCTGATTATACATAACAAACCAAATCGATATACGATTAACAAACCAATATCTATTATACATTAACAAATCGAATAACAAACCAAGTACTGATAAGAAGAGAAGGCTATATGATCCATATCCTGTTTTTATAAAAATTAGTGCAGAAAATTTATTTTTTTGACACGGAAGAAAATTTATATGCATTTAAATACAGTTGAGGAACAATTCATCTGGAAAAAAATTCTCCTGCATACCACCTGTTGTTTTCTGTCCTGTGGCTTTTACAATTAATTAATGCTTACTGAATGGTGTAAAGTGCACATCAGTGAACAAATATTATTTTAGTCTGAAGAAGAAGGAAAAAAAGGCCATGATATTTTAAATGAAAGTTTTGCAGAATTTACTGAAAAAAGAAGAGAAAATGTAATCACATGATTGGTAATTAATGTTGCTAATTCTAAGCTGTATTTTCTTTATATATATATTTTAAAAAACTTTTAAAAAATGAGATTGAATGTGTGGAGAGTACCTGGAATCACAAAGGACAATGATTAACAAGATGACGGGCGAAAAAAAAGCAAGAGTTGAATTATGAGGAATCATTGCTGTGTTTGCTGTCAAAAGGTGCATGTGCATTAATGACACTGTTAGAGAAATCAGCTGGCTTAGAATGCAAATGAAGCCTCTCAGCTTTTGTTTGCTATTTGTTTAATGAAGCAGGTGGGGTTATGTAATGTAGGTCAGTCGAAAAGGCAGCGGTGGAAAAGGAACTTTCATTTTTTTCTTCACGCTGTCATATTCAGTGTGATTTCTTTGTATTAAAGATTTTTTTTTAATCCACCATTCCTCCGTTGCCATGAAGACAAAAAATAGATTTGTGTGCGCTAAAAAGGGGTTGATGTCACTTATTATTTGTACAAATAGAAAGTGAAGTAGGGGATGGCAAGAAAAATTTGTTTCATTTTAGACATGAATGAAAAAAAAATCTGGAAACCACCAAGAGATATAATCTAACAGCAGTATTTAGGGGTATGGAGCCTTTTGATACATTTTGTATAATAAAAGAAAGATAACGATGGTGAGTTAACTGTAGTGGAACAGCAACAGGGACAGGGAAACACAATAGGCCTGAGTCAAGAAAACTCTCGTTTGATTGGTGGTTTTGGGTTACTGTGGGACCCAGTCATCAGTGACTGTTAACTCTCGTTTGATTGGTGGTTTTCGGTTACCGTGGGACCCAGTCATCAGTGACTGTAACAAGAGAGACAGGCCAGCAAACACAAGTCTCCCTGCACCTGTCTTCAATAAAAATACACAACGAGGAGATTGATTCACCATTATCTTAAAATCCCTATTATTTCTGGCAATATAGTTTTGGGTAATCTGCATATTGCATTCAAGCTTTTTTATCAAAAAATATCACTGTAATGAAGGTTGTTTTTATCTTGGATAAATTACCATTATGATCATATTTTATTTCAGAGAATGAACACTGGAGCTGAGGTCCTGCTCTTTGGTGTTATGACTCAGATTTACATGCTTAGTAATTGTAATGATATCGCAATAATGATACAGAAAATAATTTGATATAGATAGGAGTAATGGGATAAATTTGTAACTGGCTGTTTTAATCTGCTTTCAGTTACCCATGGATGACAACAATCCTTTTGGAAATGTCATGGACAAGGCCCAGCTGACCAGAGGGCCCTTAACTCAAACATCGCCCATGCATGTCTCTCCGAACGTATCCCCACCCCAGGGGATGTGGCCCATGACCTCCATGTCTATGCAGAACCAGTCGCCCACTGGACTTCACGGAATGGGCCCGCAGGGGCAGTCTCCCGCCTCCCGACCGGACACGGATGTCGCCCAGGGCCCTGGGATCTTCCCCCTAACACAGAGGCCCAATATGTCTCCTTCCATGGGGGACATGATGATGCGAGCCGCGTCGACGAGCCCCCAACAGATGGGATAACAGCCCCCAGCACGCTCACATCAGTCCCAGCACATAGTGCCTCCCCGCCCGCCCCGTTCAACAGATCGCTCCTCGACAACCGTGCTGGGACAGCTATGTATAAATACGTACATCCTGTGTAGTTTAGCGGTATTTTTCTCGCAATAGCTGTGTTCAGATGCTCTACAAATAGATATTATATACAGTATGTCATATAGCATTCAATGATTTAAAGGGCTTTTTCTCTTTATTTGGTTTGATATTTTATTTTAGATGTAGTTTGTTTTCATATTCTGATAAATGAAAGTAATGGTTGATTTCATATATAGTCCTTTCTAAAGAATTTAGAAATATTTTTTCTTTTATTTGCTATAGTTTTTTGTAAATTTTGTATACAGGTGTTTTTTCAATTTTACCCTAATAATATTTTTTTTTATTTGAATTTTACTATAGTATCTTTTTATTTTGATGTACTGGACCCAGTTGCACGAAGGTTAGTTAACTTTAAACTGAGAGTTAATTTTCATTAAATCATAACATGTATAAAGTGTAAACTAGATGTTACTGTCAGTTAAACGTAACTTACTTTTCGTGCATCTGGGTCCGGTATTTTTGTTGATTTCACATACCAGTACTTTTTAGATTTTGATATCCTATAAAATTTTTTAATTTGTGATACAATATACTAGTATTTTTAAAGTTGATAGCCTAGTATTGTTTTCTTTATTGATACCCCAGTATTTTTAAAAAATTTGATATCCTAGTATTTTTTTTTAATTTGATAGACATATAATATCTGATTCTAGTATTTCAGCGCCCGTTACACAAGAGAATTGTAAGTTTTTAAGAACTTGTGCCAATCTCTTTGCCTTTGATATACTGATCAGTATTGAATGTTTTGGAGGAGGCAACATTTGTTTGGACGGAGGAGACATGATGCAATCAATGTGTTTAGGAACGGATGTACAACTCAACTATCGATAGTCCGGGCTGGGACAATGAGTACTGCTCAAACGAGTGTGTGGTCAATCAGCTGCAGGTGGTCTTTACTCGGATAGGGGGGGGGGGGGGGGGGGCATGCTCAAACGAGTGTGTCATCAATCACTGCAGGTGAGTCTTACTCGGAGAGATATGGGGGGGCATGCTCAAAGAAGTGTGTCGTCAATCACTGCAAGTGGGTCTTAGAATTTTAGGTAAAACTTGAATCTTCATGCACCTTATTTCTTTATCAGATTCTCCATATTAACAGGTCATAATGTTTAATCATTTGTTACTAAGGTCATCGTTAAGTACTGAGGTCGTTGTCATGTACTGAGGTCATCGTTATGTGCTGATAAGTCAATCAAAAGTGAATCCTTGAACAAGGGGCCACAGGTCTCAGAATTAGCTTATGTTACAAAATGCACGACTAGAACAGATCGATTACAGTCAGAGAAAGAATAAACGTTGGTCATGAAAGATATAAAAATCTTATGTTCTCGACTTTTACAGGGATGTATTTACTGCCTGGGTATCGTCAAGACAGGGCCCCAACCAATTCACGGTGAAATGATGTCAGCAGTCAAAGGGAGGAAACTGTTAGCAGTCAAAGGGAGAGAACTGTCAACAGTCAAAGGGAGGAAACTGTTAACAGTTAAAGGGAGAGAACTGTCAACAATTTATTTCCTGTCTGAACAAGATGCACCATAAATGGGTGTTATTGAATTGCGAGTGAAAGACTTGTTATACAGAGGTGGACCTCTAAATGCAAGTGGCCTTGATACAATAAAAACGAGACTGTACATTTGAATGAGGAGTATTGTTATTCGAGGGAACATTTTTCATTGGTTACAAGACAACCATAGGATTATTTTAATTGATATGATTTACATATGATTCCATTTTGTAATATTTATAGCATACTTTGTGGTAGAATATTTACATTTGAATATGCTTGATATGCAACTACAATGCTTTTATAGCCATGCCTGTTCATGATGTAAATTATGCACTATGCTAATTTTAAATGAAAGTTGCTAGGTTACGAGGTGTACCTAGCAATATATGAGAGGGAATTTTTGATAGCCATTTGAATACATGGTTTTTTTGCCATTGGTTTTTGGTTGTTTTTTATTTCAGACAAGCCTGTAGGATTCATGTTGTTTCCTGCGGGTTGTATTGTACGAATGTCATTTGTTGATGATGCAGCCGTTACCGTTATTTTTGTGGTACATTGTATCATAAGAAACAGAAAACAATCTACTATTATCGGGAAGTTTTATCTCTAATTACAGTATTAGATTAGACAGCATCAGATGAACAATTTGAAAATAAAAAAAAAAAAATATACAGTGAATATTAGAATAAGTAGTTAAAATATCCATGAAATTTCAAAAGAAAAAATACTAGTTACTTAGTAAGTTTTTAGAACTTTTCCCCCAATCCTTTTTTTTATATGATCAATTACAGAAAAGAAAAAGAAAAAAGAAAAAAAAGGATTTTTAGGGTTCTTTTGAATCTACGAAACATCTTTTGAAATGCAAATTGATATTTTTCTTTCTCTCTCTCAATAGCATCGTGGATGTTTACATGTTAGTTGATTCCCATGTCATAAATGGAAATACACATATATAGGATACGATGATTCACATGTTGTCTAACTAAGAGCATTTCACATATATACGATGAGATGTTTTGACAGGAAACAGATTACTTCACACAATTATTATGCTTTAAAGGACACGAAACAAAATGCTGAAAAATTTACTACTAGTCCTAAGTCTGTTAAAAGCTCTGCTCTTACAATATATACCTACTATCACATGTTGGGTATATTCTCACTAATTGCACACGTCTTGGACGGGATGTTTTGTGGTTTGGCGTTCATGTCCGTCCATCTGTCTGTACCAATTTTTTTGTGTCTGGATACTATGAGGCCTAGAATCCTCTGATGTATCTCAGGTATAGGGGGTATCATCAAAGTTTGGCAAAACCCCATCAGACTCATCATTGGACAATTACTGGGCTTAGAATCATTAAACTCCGTCAGCCAAGGAATCTTGGAAAGGAAATTCTATTTTGAAAGATAATTTCTGACTGTTTCAGAGAGCCCCCAAAATCTCCTGTGGTAATGACAGCTGTAGTAGAGGGCCCTATCAGCCTGAGGAGCTCAGTGGTCGGTGTATCTTGCTTATAATACAGGGGTCCCGGGTTTGATTCCTTTTCCAGTCATAAAATTTTTCCTTGCCTGTATTACATTATTAAGGAGTTGTATTCTTAGTCGAATAACTTTGTACTTGTATATCAAGCCCTGAAACAAATAGTTGAGGCCTTTTTACCCCGCTTTGTACCAAGGTGGGCATGATATTGCCGCATGCATGCACACATCTGTTTATGATAGATAAACATTTGATTGGCGTATCATGTGCCGTGGTTGTGCTCTTCATGTGTAATGTGTATAAAATGTGAGTTATTGCGTCACGATATATAATTCTCATGTGACATTTATAAACATTTGAAATGCATGTACAATTTTAAAGAAAAACAATGTCATTAAATTTCAAAAGATCTGCTTTCACGTTGTCGTTGTTTTTGTGTATGCTGTGTGAGCTACTGTCACAGGGGTTTCAGTAGGCTTGTTTAAAGTCCGAACAGGGCTCCCTCCTTATAATGCCAACTTCTGCCCGAGACCATTGCTCCCTCCTTATAATGTCAGCTTCTGTCCGAGATCTTATAAATGCAACTTCTGTAGAGACCAGTGCCCCTCCTTACTAATGCCAATTCTGTTAGAGACCCAGTGCCCCCTCTATAATGCAAACTTCCTGTTAGAGACCAGTGCCCCTCCTTATAATGCCAACTTCTGTTAGGAGCCAGTGTCCCTCCTTATAATAACCAACTTCTGTTAGAGACCAGTGCCCCCTCTTATAATGCCAACTTCTGTTAGAGACCAGTGCTCATCCTTATAATAACCATTCTGTTAGAGACCAGTGCCCCTTCCTTTCATAATGCCAACTTCTGTTAGAGACCAGTGCTCACTCCTTATAATGCTAACTTCTGTTAGAGACCAGTGCTCCCTCTTTATAATGCCAACTTCTGTCCAAGATCCTTATAATTACAATATGCTGATTTTGACAGCGGATTACTCCAGTTACATGATCAAGATGGCGGACTCATGGATGCATGGTGTGAGACAGGACAATAGGTGATGCTACCTCCACCTAGGCACTTGATTTCAGCTCTGGTAAGTCCAGGGATCTGTGCTTGCCCAGCTTTATTCTTCATAGGGTGTATGAGATTGGGCTGTGTATAATCAGTTTTTGAACTGAGGCAGGCTACTTATAAATACGTTATTGCAGGGTTTCAACAAGCGCGTTTAATGGCAGCATTTCAGAAATTGTATGGACGTTATAACGATCTAGTTTGCCAGTATGGTCTGCCATTGGGTCAAATGCATCTTCCCAAGTCGATGGTTTCTTATCCGCTCCACACAAATTTTAGATTTTAATGACGCCAATCAAAGAGCGGGTTTCCATCCCCCCAAACTCTGGCTCTTCGGTCACAGGTTTATGCGGAGCGGATCAGAAACCCTTGACTTGGGAAGATGAGTCAAAGGCTGTCTGGCGTGTTTCATAGAATTGTTAAGCCGTTTTTCATACACTGAATTCGACTACGGATTACTCCGTCTACCTTATCTAGACAATGGGCTCACGCTGAGTATGACCGGTCGACAGGGAATGCTTACTCCTCCTAGGCACCTGATCCCACCTCTGGTGTGTTCAGAGGTCCGTGTTTGCCACGTATTCTGTTTATGACTTAAGAGATTGATCACCGTTCGTTATCTACGCCTTTTGAATTGAACATTATCTATTGTCAAGATATTACAAACAAAAAGATTAATTAAAAATTAGAACGTCCCCTCCTGATCTTCGCCCTCACTTTGATCATACGTCATTAAGTGTGTTAATGTCCCTTGGCAGGAAATGGTGCACCTCATACCCTCACGTATCTACCCAAAGCGGAATATATTTTCCCTGTCTCCTTTCATATCTTTCAGAACTTCCAGCCATTAAAGTAAATGAATTTGATACATTTTTCATGATTCAATGTTTGTAAGCCAAGCCATATCAGTGGTTATGATGTAAATTGTGAATGAATGTACTTGTGTGTTAAAATGTGCCAATCATGTAATGCCTGAATAGGCCCTAATTTGTAATAAAGAATCTCTCCTCTCTCTTCTCTCTCTCTCTTCTCTCCTTCTCTCTCTCTCTCTCTCTCTCTCTCTCTCTCTCTCTCCTCTCTCTCTCTTCTCTCTCTCTCTCTCTCTGTAACTTTTCTCTCTCTCTCTCTCTCTCTCTCTCTCTCTCTCTCTCTCTCTCTGCTCTCTCTCTCTCTCTCTCTCTCTCTCTCTCTCTCTTCTCTCTCTCTTCTTCTCTCTTCTCTCTTCGTTTCTTCTCTGTCTCTCTCTCTCTCTCTCTCCATTGTTTACAAATGCATCACATTAATGAGGAAATGGCATTCATTACAATTGGTACAGACTTTGAAGATAAATACAATGGAAATGGAGATATCCTAAGTTATTTTCACATTTTCATGCCTGTTCAGAAGATGTTAAGGAAACGTCCATTTACTTCAACTATTATTTTCTCACTTCTTAGACACCAGTATGTGTGTAGAAGATCACCCCCCCCCCCCC
>CAJDSM010042223.1:378-15417 GCA_903981925.1 Ostrea lurida | reverse complement strand
CCATAAACATCAGTTCCCAGCCTTTCAGTGTTAACGGATTTACATATAGTAAGCTAACCATTCAGCGGGAAAATAACAACAAATAGACGCGGGAACATCACGGACTTACCATAACAAAAATGAAATATCACATCAGAGGAAAGCATGGACTCATCACAGATTGTCCACTTACAAATACGCTTCACGTGATGGTCTTTTTGATTCTTACGTCAGTAGAATTTCTCATCTGGAGGGACCAATCTAGATACATTGCAACCACTACGTTCACCAACTTACAAGTCTTCACTACCTGAGCTTAGCCATTAATAAAATTTGCACGAATATATCATGGGATCTTCGATGACTCGAGCGCTACTGAATCAACATGAGAGGAGTAAAAGTGCGGTTTGTACCTTGCGATGATCTCTGGTTCCGATTACAGTCTCGCAAACCTTGAGGACTCAGCGGTGACCTTTATGTGACACACCTACAGAATATAGTGAGAAGTTATTTTTATCTACTGTAATGATCATACAAATGATTTTTAAATATGCTATGTCGTATTTCATGTATTTCTCATCTTGATTCAAATTGGTATGAAGTGCACAAAATTAATGAGTTTTGTCCAAAGATGGATGACTGCGCAATAACAATTTATGGTAGAAGTGTCTGCGAAAAGAATTGTATAACAAACGGAAATTGGGGGGGTGGGTTACAACATTATACCTTATCTTACCATAGAAAAGCATAATATACTACCGAGCAACATGCATTGAATGAACATGACCAACACGATCGTGATTGTCCATTAGAGTCATGTTTTCCTTCTAGGTTATGCTATGAGCCCAGCTACTTGTGTTGTTGATGGCGGATTTAATTAGTTATGGTTTGGGGATTATGTCATCCTCGATTGTACTGATAACGATCGGGTCCAAGTGCTAATAAAACATACTAAACTAGTCCTAACTTTGTAACGGGGCCGTTACGGATGTTCCCCAAACCTTCCCTATTTAAAAAGTCGGTGTCAATGTGCTTCTGCACAACCAATCTCTTCTATATGTAGATTTCTAATAATATGCCCCAACATGTATTATTGAAATCTCATAATGGTAGCGATCAATATCTAATGAAAAAGGTAAGATTCCAATGCACGTGCATTCTCGCACGCACAGTGCATACGCGAACATGTTGAGTATAATTTAGAATTATTTGTTGATTTCGTTCAACGGGCATTTGTATTTCATATACCTACAGTCTAAATTCATAATAGTTACATCATGTATAAGGTGGATTGTAATTTTAAAATCATCCAATGCAGAATTTAGCACACCTGCATGCACGTGATGGTCAGTAATCTTCTAACCAGAACAATCTGTAAAGAGTATCAAGAAACACTCAATCCCCGATTGCCAAAAGGATTTATGACAAAAAAAGCGATATACTCCTTCCAAATATTTAAAGTTTAAAAGACATGCACGCGCTGCGCGTTGGATATTTAATTACCCATTCTGATGGACAAACATATCATCTACCTTGTGTGTTAAATATGAATTCGTTCTCTTCATTCATTAGAAAGTTACAGACGTTTTAGCATTATCCAATCAAAATTAAGCACACGTGCATGCAGCTGCAAAATGTAATTTTGACTTGCAGATCGGTTAGAGAGCTTCAAGACACACTCAATCCCCAATTTCGAAAGCATTTGATGAAAAACAAAAGCGCTATTGGCCTACAAAAATCTAAACTTCGAAAGTCAATGCACGCGCATGCTCGTGCATTGTTGAATATATTATCATACCAATCAATAAACAACATATTATCTACCTGTATGGTAAATATGAATACATTGTCTTTATTACTTTGAACGTACAGACGTTTTAGTATTATCCAATCAAATGAAGGACACGTGCATGCACGTGCAAAATCGAAATTTTGATGATGCAGAATTCAATTAGGGGTCTCAATATCTATACTCCCCATATAAATATCACGATTTCAGAAGAATAAAAGTTGGACTTATTCCAAAATTGGTGTGCTAAATTCCCAATGCACGTGCATCTTCAGAAAAATGACTATCGTTCCAAACTCCTACAAATAATATACCATCATCCTAAAAAAGGTTTCATATCGATCCCATGTACAGGTTCTGAGAACACTTCCGGACAAAAACGTGCCGAAGAAGAAGAAGAAGCAAAAGAGGAACGACAATATGTTCCCATACTTTGCTTGGCGAACATAAATATTGTCATTTCAGACGACACTGACTCTTCGCATCCCTCGTAATGACGTAATTGTCTACGCATCCCTCGTAATGACGTAATTGTCTACGCATCCCTCGTAATGACGTAATTGTCTGCTAGTATGGAAAATGCATAGTTTCATGTATTCTTTATGCAATTTTCGCCTCTCTACAGGAGGTGTGTTTATCAATAATAGGTTTTGATATTTTTCATATCGATTAGGGCGAAGGATTCATTTGTATTTGTTTTCATTGGTTATACAAAAAGTAAGGTTTTTTTTTTTCATAAAGTGGGTCCAGTCTCCATACATTTATCTACAAGACACTTAATATATGAACATGCACAAACATATTTTACTCAGTTCATAATGGAGACTTGACCCACTCCATACAAAATGTTACTTGGAAATATCAAAGTTGCTGTTATTTTGTGTGATTTTGGGCTACATGTGATTTTAAATAAGGTTTTTTCGAAGTTCTATTAAGTGAGCGCACCCAAAAGCCTTTTTGAAAACTATTAATTGTTTTAACTAGAATGCAAATATTTCCTTTTCTGGAGAGTTTCAATTTTAACTTTAATATTGTCCCTCTGTGGGTTCTCGGCTCCCCATCTTCTTTGAAGTAAAAACATATTAGAAATACATGTACATTAAAAAATCAATACATGTACATGTGATAATATTAACATCAGCGTGTAGGAACCTGATGTCTCTATCATCATCATCAGGTGTACCTTTAGCTTAACCTTTCAGTAGCTCTATTTTTTTCTAACATTATTGTTAGCTCTAAATTGTCTAGCATTATTGGTTGACATTTGCCTGTAACAATACACATATACAATATTTTCTTTATCATTATTGGTTGAATTGTACATGTACCTGTAATTATATTATCTTGACATTAACTGTAGCATTTTGCTGGTACCTATACTTTCTCTGAAATTATTTGTTGAATTTTGCGTTTAAGTACATTTTCCCCGGACATCATTGGTTGAATTTTGTCCACAGCCATACTGTCTGTGACACTATTGGTTGAATTTTGATTATATATATCATTGGTTGAAGTATCCCTGTAGCAATATTTCCTGTAACATTACTGGTTGAATATTTCAGTTTTTTTATGTTAATTCGTTTACGGAGGATCAAGATTTAATACTGTAATTTATTTGATTAGAAAAGTAAATATTTTGTATACCATTATATACGTGTAAATTATTATTAACAGCATTGTATGCACTGCAAATAAGAAAACCTTAGACTTCTTAAAAATCGCAATGTTTTAATTGGTAAAACCATAAATTATCTTTAGTGGATGTTCTTTATATGATATAGAATATCTCGAAAAAATACAGTCATTTGTCGTTTGTCAATTTTGGCCTGTAACTTCTCGTGCAAATGAGAAAACATTTCGAATAGAAAGAACATATCACTATTAATTTATTCCCAAACGCTGATCGGAGTGTTCGTATCTGACGCTCTTAGGATTTCAAGTTCAATAAATTTCGTTATAGAATAATTGCATGTATCAGTCTTTCGAACAGTCGTCTTACTTTGCATTTGGCAAACTATTCTTACTGAAATTCGCACCGAATGGTGCATAATTATGATTTATTTATACGAAATATCTTTGATAATCCTTCCTCTTCTTGTGAAAAACAGGAACTAGGATAGGATATCCCTACATCATTAGATGTAGGAAATATTCTAGTACTCGACAAAATAATCTTTTCATCTATCTCTTTAGACTTGACTTGAATGATAAAGATTCACAACCTGATACTTTAGGGAATATAAAATTCGTTGTTTTATATAAAAAGTATGATAAAGTATGTAATATCATTTTATAGAATAATTTCCTTGTATGGCAATTTATACAAGGAGAGAAACTGATAAATTTCCAATGTTCAAAACGAGAGAAAAATTCCCATTGGGGAATGAACTTCAAATTTTATGCCCTTTGTTAAGCCGTTTGCCATCAAACTTGGGTATTTAGTAGTTGTTAAGGTTAACGTAATATATGTATAATATTACGTGTGTGGAAATAACTCAAATCGAGGAAACACGATATGCTAGACGAAGAACACCGAACGTGATAATTTTTGATCGATACTGATTTAATCTGTGAAATGTAAACGTAGACATGTATATGTACAGTCTGATGTCAATAAACGATCTCACAGTTTGCATAATGAAGAAAACACACTTTTAATATAATACCGTACAAGGTGCAATGGTCGTATTGCCGCCATCGGTTATTTATCACAAGAATTACTCCTTACATTCAAAAATACGATCAATAGAATTATTCCATCTTTAAATTTTAAATTCAATTCTTACCACGTTTCACTGTGGAAGCAAACTGAACTTGCTCTGGATGTAAATGCTTAGAATGCCTTGACCACGATTCTGAAATTTCAAAATAAAGAAGAAAATACATCAAAGAGTATTGCATTTTAAATTAAAGGTTAAATAAGATAATGTCAGATCCTATCACTCGTATCTTCTTTCCAATGTATTCCGGTATTATTTATTGTTTCCAACTTTTAAAAAATATAGTTTTTCAAGACAGCTTCATTCATTATTTCAAACTTTCTTTTACCTTTCAGAAGAGTAGGTAAACCCAAGTACTTTGATCTATCCAGCTTTCTGTAACCGTGGTCCTTCTCCCAAAATAAAGCACACAGACCAGGCAACATTACAACAAACACGAGACACTTGACGGTGAGTAGAGAGTACATCCTCGTCATAGACTATTGTACTGAAGATATTCAAATGCTCACAGGTTGCTTGTGAGCCATTTTATATCAAGCGAAAGTTGTAATCCGAACGCTCCGCGCCTACAACACGTTTGAAATGATCTGCACAGGCATATATTGACGAGCATCACTAATGAATGGTTACGTCTACATGACGCACTACTCTCCCGCTGAGTATATGCCAAGATTTGTTTTGTTTTCAAATGCTAAATGGGAATGTAAATTATTCAAACAAGTTTATTGCTCTTCAGTCGCAGGTAAAAGCATCGTAAATGTTCTTACGGAGGTATATCTAAGCGGCGCATTATCGCTTTTAATTGGAGTTGGCATGACACGAGGTTATAGTATTAGTCCAATTCCTTGACTTAATGATAAAATGGCGAAGTAACAAAGTATCAAAATGACAATCACGAAAGCAATGCCACTTAGTTGTTCTCTTTAATTTGAGTTGACATGACCTGCATGGAGTTATATAAATAAAGAATAATTACATTTAACCATATTTTCATGAAGATAGCAGTGATTAATCCTATAACTCATTATAGAGGAACCCGTGGGGATCAAGGTTAGAATAGGTCCCCAGCAATCCCCCTGCGTGTCGTAAGAGGCGACTGAATGGGGCGGGCATTCGATGAGACCGGAAAAAAAACCGAGGCCCAGTGTCACAGCAGGTGTAGCACGATAAAGATCCCTCAATGTTCAAAGGCCCTGAGTGCCGAGCATAGGCCTAAATTTTGCAGCCCTTTCACCGGCAATGATGACATCTCAATATGCGTGAAATATTCTCGAGTGGGACTAGTCCGTGGTGTCCGATTTACAATAAAAAAACTGTTCTAACGGCATTTAATTTTATTTGGTCCGCATGAGTTTTTTAACTCTATTCGAGTATGGCTGAATCCGAAAAAATATGCTGGCCTTCATGGAAAATGCGGTTTAAGTAGGGTCAAATCGGCGAATTCTAAAATGGCGGACACCACACATTTTTTTCCCAAATTTGTGTAATCAGTGTTCAAGCGGGAATGGTGCTTAAAAACCAACATATCTGATAACTAATTATAATTATAAGTAAGCAACGATAATAAACCACTTGATTTATTATCAAATCACGACCGTTTTTCGCCAAATAATTCGATTTACTCTTTTTTTAGGCTATTATTTCTACATTCATCTTTGTTATCTAACGATTTTGCATTTGCAGAGGTCCATACATCGGCAGACGTGGCTCGTTATTGCATCTCACTCTTTACTTTTTACAACCTTTTGTGCAGTTGCAAGCCCCAAATCGTAGGCAACTCTGGAATTGGATCTAAACATTCATAGTATCGGCCCAAACAACCATTCCAACTTCCATGCTCCATTAGTTGGACATTGGTATAAGGGCGTTTACAAACATGTTTGCCTGTCTCCATATCAGGCTGGGTGTCGTGCTTCGCTTTCACATGCATGCATAAGGCATCACTATAAGTTGGAGGCATATTCTCAGGGCTTTTTTGATTTCTCCAAACATAATACAGTTCCTTCCGTAGTCAGTAGTCTCCGCTTCTTGGTTATAAATCAACTTACCAGAAACACTTTTCACATCTATTTTCGCTGAGCGGGGTGCTTGTCACGATAGGCATCGTACCAAACGATAGTGGGATCGGGATTTTATGCTGCCATGATTGACTGATTAAAAGCATTAGCAAGTAATTGGGACAGTCTTGTTCTGTTTTTTTCAAATGAACAGTAGTCTTCTGAAAACGCCATCACAGGATGATTGATCTGCTTTATCAGGAGCTTTATAACGACATCTAGAGTACTTCTTTTGGATAAAGAGTGCTGTGATTTCGCCCTCTATTACAGAGTGGTTTCTAACAATCCTGTTATTGCAGAAGGTACTGTCAAAGTCTCCTTTGTAGATGGAAATATTGTTTCAGGTCAAGGTCATTTCTGATCCACGTTGCCAACCAGCAAATCTGCGTTGCATGAAATGTGCCTTGCATCCAGTGTCGAGCTCACTAATGTCTATATAATCGGCGCGTGAAATGTGCGGTGGAAAACATTAAGGTTTTAAATTTAAGGATAAAAAATGGACCATCTCTCCTCGTCCATCAGAACTGGAGGGCTTCGTTCTTTGCTAAGACCTGTGGTCTATTCTAGAAGCACATCCTTATACTAAGCGTATGACCCGGCACTATTGAATAATTCAAAGATGCTGTTTTGATCTTGTATTTGTGTAATGTATAAAGCAAGGCCAATATGCTTTGGATCCACTTTTTTCCCATCACTCAGCTCAGTAGACAAATTCTTGGTGCGACATTCTTAATACTTTTTGTATTCTTGTCTAGTGCACGGACCGGAGGCTCCTTCGTCGTGGAAGCAACTTCAATTTAAGTCTCGCCACTCAGTGAAAGTAAATGTGATTTAATAAAACTTAATGTTAAGAACACTCGTTTGGGGAAACTTCTCACTGCAATGTTGGCTAGCTCTTGATCCTCGCGACGATTCACTCGCTTTCTAGGTAAGACAGCTTATGATGGCCGTCTGCACGTTTGCCTCAGTATCTATTGTCTGAATGAAATTACTGATTTCAATGATAGAGTGATTCAAATTAGGCGAGAGTCGAGTAGGTGACAGACAATGCCGTATGTATGGAGTTGATGAGATGTTATTTAGGTCAAGCCTGTGAATAATCCTTGGACAGATCATAGACGCTGAGTTAAACATATTATCATCTTGGACTTATGATGATCTCGGTCTTGTCCCTACATTAGACTATTTAATCATCCAAAATGAGATGCAGACTCAAGTATGTGGCACTAGAAGCGTTCCGCCGATATATCAGGACGAATATACGTTACTATCGCATTAGCGACGGTATCATACTCTTGCACAAGATACTTTCACCCTATATTGTCCACGAGTTAAGACTACTATATGAAGTCGGGAGTACGTGACGCGTAGTAGTAAAGCCGAGGAGGTTAGCAATGGTGTCCTTTAGAGGTACGCCACAGTAAGTAACTGCGTAGTAACGATCAAAAAAAAAGTACATTTTCTAACATTTGTATAAACGAGAAGATGCTATTCAGAGAGAGTTTGGAGGTTGCTTTATTTGCGCACCACTCGCTGCGCTAACACCCATTCCGCAACAATCCTCATCGTAATCATAGAGAGAGGATCACTAAGCCTTATCGGCATACCTCACTTGAGGGATATCTCTTTCTCTGTTTTCTGCGTTTCATACTTAAAGCATTCATAATTTTAAATAAATGGTATTTACCCTCTGCAGCGATCAAATATGGCTTACATTCCTAATTTAAACTCGCAATGCTCGTCATATTTGGCATTCTGTAAAGACCATGTCACTTACAGAAAAGGTTGTAATGTTGAATAACTTTTTCTCGATTCTGTTTTTGACAAAAATACATAACCAATAACTCCCATATCTACAGGAGAAAATGATCTTCTAGAGGAACGGGTCGTTGAGAGGAAGAGGATTGGAGGACGTAGAAGTAGACGTGTAGTTTTCTGTGAGTCTGTATTCGACCTTGGAATATAATCAAGGACACTAGCTTTTGTTTCTATTGCTTTAATAGATTTTGGATGTATAAATTCACTGTGCATTTCCTGTGACAGAGTACTCTTTCAGCTGAACTCAGCTGCTCAAATTCTAATCAATAGCATCATAATTTTTTGCATCTTTTAACTTTTTACGACGAGATGCTCTCTCAATTAATGTTTCTATTGACTTTCTGGATTTTAACTCTAAAACATCTGGTTTTTCTGTCTGAATATCACACACAAATCGGTTGTATTGATGTTTCGTTTACGTCCTAAATGATTCAGTCATATTGAAGCCCACCAATGACTGGTTAAACAATACCATTTATCTATAAGCTACGTATAGCTTTTATCATGACGAAGTATACGTTAACTTTTATTCATGACGCACTGTATTACGTCTCATAAGATTTG
This sequence comes from Ostrea lurida, assembly GCA_903981925.1. Classification (NCBI taxonomy): domain Eukaryota; kingdom Metazoa; phylum Mollusca; class Bivalvia; order Ostreida; family Ostreidae; genus Ostrea; species Ostrea lurida. The sequence continues at coordinate 6,490 of CAJDSM010042223.1, read as the reverse complement.
TTAAGTCAAACATGAATTCAGTGTGCGGACTGTTAATGTTAAATGCATATAACTTTGATTTTTATTATGCTTATTTCTATTTCAAAACTGAATTTAAATATAATTATATTTTTTTGTTTTTTTAGTATGATTCCACGCAAAAGAACTAATCTAAAAATGCATGAAACATGCATGTATGCAAAGAAATAAAAGATTTTTGAAAAAACACGAGAAAATTCGAATTTTTTGGAGGAAACGGCTGCATTATTTACTAAAAGTCTTCATTTCTAGCTATTAGAAATGTTTTAATATGAAATAAGTATACAAGGCTATTTCGGCATCCTTTTCTAGGTTGAGCGGCTTCAACGGAGAATTTGGAAAATTTGGTGTCCGCCATTTTGAATCGCCATTTTGACCTACTTAACGCATTTTTCATGAAGGCCAGCATATTTTTTCGTATTCAGCATACTCGAAATAGGTTAAAAAAACTATGTTGGACCAAATAATAATTAAATGCCGTTAGAACTTATTTCTAGCCTTCTTTTTAAGAATCAAGGACGCAGAATAAATTAATCGGATCATCAAAATTATGAGAAAGGTAAACACGGAACCCTGGACATACTAGAGGTGGTATCAGGTGCCTAAGAGGAGTAAGCATCCCCTGTGGACCGGTCACACCCGCCTTGACCAATGCGTAGTAAAAACAAAACAGTTAAACGGATAAGAGTAAAAACTAACAAGGTGTTGCTAAAGCGGGGTACGGGAATATTCCGTGTACAGTATATTTTGAGTGCAATTTTTGTTCTAACCAGAGTGGCATGCTCTACAAAACTTACATATTTTGTCCATATCAATAAGAATATTATTTTCTGTGCAAGCGGATAGAGCTTACATAATCTTTGGTTTGTTATCATCCCAAGGATATCGATAAAACTACATGCATTGCAATCATGTTAAGCAAACTAAATGAAATGTTCATCATTTCAAATCCGTGTACATGCCCAGCTATCGTAATGATATTTGTAATTATTCTGTGAATTTGAAAACGCATTTAGATCTGTAGAACGCGCTTTATGTTTTTAATATTTGAAATATAAATTACTAGTATTTACATCCAATTCTTCTATTTATCGAAGAAAGTGATATCAGTTATTTCCCTTTCGCTACAAACTTCATTTGTTGGGTAGAGTGACTTCCCTTTGGGGGTATATATATGCAAGTAAGAGAGCCAGCATCATTCTTCCTTTTACTTCCTGTCAGTAAAAAACAAGGTATTTATTTATTTATTTATTTTACGTGTAACAAGCAATTTGATAGGCTGAACAAGATTGAGCAACATCAAAAGTTTTTGTATAATCTAACTTGCTTTTTATAACAGCGTAGAATGACGTCACAATGCATTTGACGGTATTCTTTCTACTTTGTTGCTACGCAAAAATTCGTCCGCCTCATGGAAAATCCTTATTATCTCGCAAGTTTTCCATCACATAACGTTAAATGCAATTTTGAGAATTAAATTATAAGGAATGAAGCTAATTTTGACCTACATGTAGGTTATACGATATAATCTATCTTGGTGCAGTTTTCGCTTAAAATAATCCGCTTCGTGGATTATAAGCGTAAACTGCACCAAGTTAGATTACATCGTATAACCTAGGTCAAAATTAGCTTCTTTCCTTAAATAGAACACATGTAAATGAATCGTCGTAATATTTTGTAAGGAGTGTGAATGTGATCAGTTTTCAAATCACGGCATACTACTGAGAAACAAGTTGATATTGAAATGGGTATAAACAGTCACGTTTAAAGTCAGAATTTCGCAAATTCTATGGTCGATAACGATCTAGTTTGCCGGTACAATTTGTCATTGTGTCAAATGCTTTCGGACTTGTTTTATACCAATTGCTAGGCCATTCTTTGTACACTGATTACTTCGTTTACCTGATCAAGATAAAGATCTTATGACAGGTGTGACCGGTCAACAGGGAATGTTTCCTCCTGGACACCAGATCTCACCTCTAGTACATGTATATCATAGGGTACGTGTTTGCTCAATTCAGGACTTAAGAATTTGACCACTGTTCGTTATGTTTACATGTGCCTACTTTCGTGAATAAAAATATTGACTAAAATGTACCAAAGTGTAAGCTTTAATTTTGTTAATAAAAACATGGCATTTTAAACTTAAAGCTAAGGAGGCAAGGGACCGGAGGATATTACACTCATTTCATATCACTGATAATAATTCAACATCAATTCACATAACATGCAGATACACTGTATTAACAATGAAAGCGGAACTACAGATTCACCGTGCACAACCGTTACTTTGTGGGAGTCGCTATAAAGTACGGGGGAGTCGATTTTAACGCCAGAGTGAGTCAATCTCCGCTTGGAATTCAGCACTATAGTAGGTTAACGTTTTTTCGTGCTTTTACAATATATATATCACACGAAACAATACGATCGTCAAGGTACATCTACATCAGCAGTTTGCCTTCTAGTATGGTCAAACACTTCATTTGCAGAATGGAACATTTTTGCTGTGTCGGTGATAAAAAACATTGCATTGTAGAATAATTACGCAGCAAAACCAGATGATAAGTAGCACAAGTGTTTTATTTTTCATTGTTCTTAATTGTTTTTAAAACACTTACGATTTTGAAAACACACGTTTACGGAATACATACGGTCGATACGTGTCAGCGTTGCAAAAGTAACGGGGGAGGGAGTCGAATTTCTGTAAAGATTCAGATAGGAGGAGTCACAAAACAAGTGTCGACAATCCTCTAAATGTTTAATGAAATGATATAAAGATATAGTTTGTATGTAAACTTATAGAAATGACCAGAAAAAATAAAAGGCTCTATCTCTCTTTTAGATAGGAAACATACAACATGTGCCATATAAGGAAATGGACTTCTAATTCATATTCCACTTCAAATTTTTTAACACCTAACACACTGAAAGCTCACAAAATGTTTCCATGTACATATGTAATTTAACAAGACGATTGCGAAAGGTGTGCATCTTGTTGCAATGAAAATGTCCAAAAGATAACAACTTAAGTTGCGGGGGAGGGGGTGTTTGTTTGGGCTTTTTATAGGGGTGATTTTATTTTGTTTTTTGGTTTGTTTGTTTTTTTATTTGTTTTTTGTTTGCTGTTTTTAAATACAGTGCGGATTTTGAATTGTGGTATACATGTACATGTACTCAGCAAAATGTCCCTATTTTTAATTTAACAGGCATTATTTGGATCATCCATGAAATCAAGAATTTTTTAACGAAGCAATTTGTTTATCATATCTTCCAAAATCTTTTAGTTTCTTGTATATATCACACTTTGCCGGGTATTTTCCAATTCAAAGCAAGCAAGCATTTGGATATTTTTCATTTGCAGCAAACCACAAAAATTAAATTCTTTATTCGCAATTATCGTGTTTAACTTGCTTTTGGAAGGTCTTCATTAACCGGTATGAATGTTTTTTGAATTCTCATTTTCTCATCAGCTGTACATACCGGTACATGTTTTCTTCTGTGTTCCGTGTTCGACAATTCGTCTACACGTGATCCTCATATTCGATCACAATGATACATAATGTATAGTCTGCAGGCTTTCAGCTTTTTGTGTTGGAGATTTTCAATTCGGGGGATTTTTTGAGGTGAATCAAATAAATCAATAGTTCATGTTTTCTTGATCTTGAATGGAATATTTTGTATTTCCCCAAGTTCTCTTAGGAAGATGGAGCCACAATGATTGCTTTTTTCTGGTGATGGCTTTGAATATTTGTGTAAACAAAACTGATGGGTATTGGGTATAGGTTTTACGTAAAATATGTTTATGTTATTTCATGAAACGTTTAGAGGATTGTTAACATTTATTTTGCGACTCTTACCTGAATCTCTACACATCGACTCCCCCCTCCGTTACGTTTGCAACGTTGGCATGAATCGATGCCATGCATTCCATGAACGAGTATTTTCCAAATACTGTGTGAAAAATAATATTTGTACATTTGGATTACTGAAGGTTAATCAGGCAAACAGCTGATGTAGATGTACGTTGCTTTGTACGTTGGCTTTCTGCGATATATCTTTTGTAAAAGGAAGAAAAAACGTTAACCTACTTTTAAGCCGATTATTGACTCCCTCTCGCGTTAATAGCGAATTCCACGTTTTTATAGCGCTAGCTTAGCGCTTTATTGTCGTCACTCGGAGTATTTTTCACTTCCGGATTACCGCCACCTACAGGCAGAATCTAGAACCCCCGTGTAGCACCAGTCAACGGGGTACCAGTTTAGAATCCCCCATATAAACCATACTACCCATAATGCTCTGTGTTTTGCGTGCGGAACGACCTCTGGCGGAAGTTTGCATTTAAACAAGAATGGGGCTGTCATTTGAAATATAGTCCGTAAACAATAGATAAACTATGATTATAAAACTACATGTTATTATAATATAATGAATATATTAAGCTTTAAAGTATATCTTATGTGTTAGGTGAGAGAAATTCAACGTTAAATAGTTATACCCCCCGCAAACAAGTTTGGGGGGGGGGGTATATAGGAATCACTCTGTCTGTCCGTCTGTCTGTGCAGATTCGTGTCCGTGTCATAACTTCTTTGTTCTTTGAGATAGGCAATTACTATACTTGGCACATGGGTGTGTCACTATGAGACGATGTGTCGGGTAATTGATGACCTCTGTATGACCTTGACCTTTGACCTCAATGTCAAAATCATTAGTTTTTTAACATGAATTCGTGCCGGCCATAAATTCTTTGTTCTTTGCCTATGCCATCTGTATTTGAACATGGATGCATCACCATGAGACGATGTGCTATGTACTCTATTTGTCTGTCCGTCTGCGTGTGTTGATTCGTGTCTCTTGGCCATAACTTCTTTGTTCTTTGACATATGCATACCATATCTAGCATATGGATGTATCAATATGAGAGGATGTATTGCATACATTCATGACCTATATATGACTTTTACCATATGACCTTGACTTTTGACCTCAAGGTCAAAGGTATAAGTTCTCTAAAATGGATTTATATTTGGCATGTGAGTGTATCACCATGAAAAGTGTGTCACTTTCATTCATGATCTCTGTATATCTTGACCTTCATCTCAAGGTCAAACTTATAGGTTTTTAACATGCATTTGTGTCCGGGCCGTATCTTCTTTGTTCAAGCTTCAGTGACTCAAGTGAGCGTAAAGATATGTGGGTGGCGGGGTATCCTTTGTGAGTTTTACTCACAGTATTTCTAGTTTAATTTGTGAAATATGAAACAATAACACGGGCAATGATGAAACGTGTTAACAAGTTATCATTTATCATTTTTACTTGTTCTTGTTTAATAATGGTGGTAAAAAATTAACTCAATACGGCCCACGGCAGTAAAAAATACAGCACTGCAAAACCACTGATATGAATGCTGTAAAAAAAAAAATTGAGTTGATTTTTCATTCAAACTCGCGATATTTTAGCCGTAACTCTTTGTTGTGTAAACAATGACTCGAATCTTTTTATCACTGGATACAACGCTACATTTGGGATGGCGGTTACACGCAACATTGCGTAGCGGTTCCGCAGCAGGAAAAAGACCAATCACTAGAGTAAACATGAAAATTACGTATTAGTCCAGGATTGGCAGGAAATTACAATTTGCAGTCATCGCCCGATTTCTGCACAAGAACCGCCACACCAAATGTAGCATTTTAACCAGTGTTGATATTTAAAACAAAATATGAATTGCTAATTTAGTAATTTAATGCATTTTGATGCTGCACAGTTACAAATCTGAACTTTTTACACATTAGATTGATTGATTATTTAATGTTTTACGCCGTTTCGGCAATCTTTCAGCCATTTCACGGCGGTTAACGGAATACAATGTCTGGTTTTGAGTGTTGAATTGAAGTTTCCCTGACGGCCCTCAGTGAGCCTACTCTTTTTCGAACATCAGGGAAACGATCTTTTGCGTGCCAAGGGGGTTGTGATCCTTGACACGGGGCACCTTTTAACGTCCCATCCGACGGACATAAAAGTTAAAAACGTGTAAAAGGTTAAAAGGAAACAAAGTTATGTGCATAAACAGTTAATATACATTGTATATTAGATATAA
>CAJDSM010042217.1:0-13339 GCA_903981925.1 Ostrea lurida | reverse complement strand
ACTGACGAGGGCAAAACAGGAATCTCCAACAAAACAGGAAGTGAACCTAGCTGCCCTAACGTTCACTATCTGTGCATCTAAAACAGGAGACGAAGCTTGTCTGTAAGTGGACAGTACATGTATATATAGCCACTTTTAACTTACATGCAGTATTTCTTTACTATACCAAGGATTTGTTTGTTTGCTTCCACTAGCTGCAAAATTGTAGCTCTCCGGTATAAATTATGTTGACAGACCGGAGTCAACGGTCTGTCAGCAGCTAGCTTCCATATGTTGTTTTACGGTTTTATATATTTTTTCCACTAATGTACAAACATTGTCAGTTTAATGTCAAGTGCAATAATTTGCATTACTCATGTGTGGCACTTTCGGTCTTAGTAGTAAGAAATCTTTATCGTGTACGTTAACATACAGTTCCAACACTGATGTGAAATGAAAGACCCATTACCTTCACTTTCTCTGTTTAACATTTGGTGAAGGAACTTTAACTACCTACATAGCAATTGTTAAGCCGTTTTTCATACATTGATTTGACTACGGATTACTCCGTGCTTTACCTGATGAAGACAATGGGCTCACGATCGTTCTACAGGGGACACTTACTCCTTCTAGGCACCTGATCTCACCTCTGGTGTATCCAGGGGTCCATGTTTGCCCAACTCTTGTTTCGTATTCTATTTGGGATCACTGTTCTTTAACTTTGCCTTTACATGCATGTTAAATATCTGATCGACTCTACGATTGAAAATCACCGTGTATGTACAGTAGATACTTCACTTCTACGGCATTAAGCGCTAAGCATAGGTATAAATCTGTGGTACTTCACCTACAACTGGTGATGTATCAAAAATGATACATAATAAAAAAAACTTGTCTTCGCTATCCTAAATCACTTAGTCAATATAATAAACGTTTGTTGACTACTGATCAAACACTGTCATGCAATCTCTGTACATCAATGCAGGTATTCACGTTGATTACAAACGTTCAAATGCCGTCGTCTTGCAAATCATGGCGAACCACGTTCGCATATATTTGACGCATGTAATATCTTATATATCACCCGTTGTCGAGTAGTGTTGCTATATACTATCACTTTGGGGCGCATGCTTTCTATTCCAAGAGGGAAATATACTTTTTCATCTGTTTCTTTACCTATCAGATACGAGAACATGTGTATTTTACACGAACGTAAAACAATATTGTTCTCTCTCACCCTTTCTCTATCTCACACTCACTTACAATCTTTCACATTTTAGATTTTCCCCTAGATTTTCTCAGCATTGAAGAAGTTCGTCGGTATGGGAAATGTAATTTTGCTGGAACACAACATAGAAGGAAGGGAGGAGCGGGCTCCATTAGGCGCTGCAAGCCTTCTCTTCAACATGATAGGGATCATCGGCAACATTCTCGTGTTACACGTGTTTCGAACACGCATCAATGTATCATCCAATTACAGAGTCTTTGTCATCTTTCTCTCAATTGTCGACATGTTTACTTGTATTGCACATACTGTTAAAGAAATTGCCAGGATGATATTTGTTTACAATCAGAGTAATAAATCTGGGCTATGTAAAATATCTCACTATATTGGCAACTCTGTGGGATACGCCTCCGTTTTTATTATTACTTTCATTGCATTTGAGAGATACAAAAAAATATGCACACCTTTTAAGCCACAGATCACAACCACTCAATCAAAGATTATCTGCATAAGCACAGTCTTACTAAGTTTTCTTGTAGATATCCCGATTTATTTGATACACGGGAAAAGATTTGTGTCAGTGGAAGAAATCAATGCTACCAGGTGTGCTATCGAAAACAAATATGACAAAGACCTGTTACCCATCATGCATTTAGGTTTGGTCTTCACTGCAGCTGTAATTGGTTCTGCAATAACTGTAATATTACAAATCAAAATACGAATAGCTCTGGTCAAGAAAGCCAGATCAAAACAGAAAATGAAATACGTAATTAGTACCGTCAATTCAGAATGTGGACAGGAATCGTCAATCAGTGGAACACCTCATGCCGAGATTAACGGCGCCAAAAGGGGACATAAGAAGTCGGCAAACGATCAGGATTCGGAACGAAACAGACGTATTGCGATCAGATTCGCCGTTATATCTCTGTTTTTGATAGTCAGTTTTATTTCGCAGACCGTGTTCCAGTTCATTACAGTCACACGGAGATATTTCTACCCGACACAGAGAATTTCCAAACTGGAGGATGTGGTACAGGAATATTTCCCTGATATTGTAGCAGTGAACGGAATTCTTAATCCGTTTGTCTACCTTTTCACTGATATCGAATTCAAACAAGAACTAATAAAATTGTTTTGCAGGAGAAAGATTTAACTGAATGTCAAAGATTCATGTTTCAAAACATTTCTTGTTGTTTTTCCTCTGTGAATAATTGCAAAAATATATTTCAAATCAGGTATTTTGCAAGTGAACGCCAAACACATACTGAAGCGCGCTTGCTCAATCTTATCATGCTATGTGTATATTCTTGTAACTATGTTTTGACTGTTTTATAAAATGATGTTTTATGTATTCGAGCAGTGTACCATGCCTGCTCCGTGCAAGCATTATATTTTTTGATGAAGGCACTGGACGAAAAGTTCAACGTTTCTTTGTGTTAAGTCTACTTTTTTTTTCATGATCACGGCGCCAGAATTGTAATTACATGTAAAGAGCTACGTTAGTAAGTGTCCATGAAATTATATCAAAGCGGAGATCATGTACATTTCATTACAATGTGAACTATTTGACCCCCGATTTGACACTGGACCCACTGAAAACAATTTAATGAGTCTCGTGAGGGATTTTAACTAAATTAAAATCCCATTTTGATAAATTTCAGCAGTATTTAAACGGTTGTTTTTATTAAGAATGTTTCAAATGAGTAAAATTTTGTATTTTGTATGTTCTGGCATATCTTGAAAATACTTGTGATAAATTTGTCATAATACAGAGTATGCTTTTTGTTTTTACTTAATTTTTTTCTAGATACACACATAAGTTAAATTTCTTATGGTGTGTGTTTTCCGAAATACAATGGCCAATCGTAGGTAGAATGCATGCAGATGCAATTGGAAGTAACAATCACACATTTGCAAAAGTTGCACATACATAACATAAATTATGATGTCTTGAAAGAGAAGGAAAATGAAACACAGCGTCTTAAGCTTTGAACGTCACATCACGACATCCAATAAACGAAAATTAAAACAACACATGTTTCTTTTTAATTTATATTTACTGAAACCGATTGAATTCCTATGTTCAATGTCTGTAATATTCTGAAAAAGAAATAAATTTCATTAAGTGATAATCCCACAATGTTAGGAGTATTGCAACTGAATTTGAAACTAATAAAAAGAAAACAATCTATGTCCCTACTAACGATTTTCTCCTTGCCTTATCTAAAAATCAAATTCATCTACCATGATGAAAAGTAAGCATTACAAACATGGATAAATTTCATAAATCCCAGAGACTACAAAACCAAAAGTTTGACAAACACGGACACCTGGACATACGAGAACTGGGATCAGGTGTCTAGAGGTAACCACCCACGTCGTGAGCCCTATTTATCTTGATCAAGTACATACAGTAAATTGTAGGCAAAGTCAGTCTGCTCACGGCGGATGTGACCGGTCAGCAGAGGATGCTTACTCCTCCATGGCACCTGAACCTACCTTCGCTTTTGTCGGAGGTCCGTGTTGCCCTACACTCGATTTTGTATATGTTTTGTTGGATTATGATTACGTTTTACACGATGTTACCTTCGCCTATTTGTATCTGTAAAAACCAGTTTAACAATGGGCATGAAGCACGTCACACAGTATTCGGCCCAAGTTATACCCAGAGTCGTAATGCTTAGTGAGGGGTCTTTAACGTGCCAAGGCCTATCTAGACACGACACTTCCTGGTTAACCTGACAATACCTATCTAGACACGACACCTCCTGGTCAACGTGCAAAGACCTATCTAGACACGACCTTCCTGTTAAGAGTGCCAGACCTATCTAGAACGACACTCTCCTGGTTTGAATCAGGTTATATCCGAAACACCCGCAATCCTTGTTCATAGATGTCAAGAGTCTAGCGAAAGAGCAACCATTGTCTAGGTTTACGTTGTAGGTTGGATCATGCGGTTATGGCGCGTGCGGTTTTTCAATTTACGACCCCCCCCCCCCCTCCCCGAACGCGATTGTGGAGATGAAGAAAATGTCATTAATAATGCATTGGTATGTTGTATAATATAAATCCTTGATAATCTGTTTCTTGTGTTTTATTCCATTAGGACAATCGCTCTCGTATTCACCAGCTGTTAATTTTGAATGGGAGTTTGCTCTCAGTCAATTGCTTTAACAAAAGGGGAAAATCAAGAATGAAGTACTAATTGATAACCTTCAAAGGATTCCATAAAATGAGTACTCGTACACGGAGAGTGTGAACGGTCAGCAGAGGATGCTTACTCCTCCATGGCACCTGATCCTGCCTTCGGTTTTGTCGGAGGTTCCTGTTACCCCCCCCACGCTTTTTTATATGTCGTTTGGGGCTATGTTTACGTTTAACACATTGTTTACTTCGCCATTTTATATAGTAGCCTAAAACAGAATGTCCGCACCAACTAATGAAAATCGATATGATAATCTTAAAACAAACCATCACAGTTCTCATTACTATGGGCGATATAAACTTATAAGCATATATAATGACATTGACAAGAATAATTCACTATATTGAGAAGGCGAAGATAATGAACAGTGATCAATCTCGCAAATCCCAAACAGAATATCAAATCAAAAGCATGACAAAGACTGACCACTGGATATTCCAGAGGCGGGATCAGGAGCCTAGGATGGAATATGCATCCACTGTTGACCTGTTGCACCCACCATGATACCATTGTCTTGATCACTTATTTAAACCTTTTTTCACATAATGATTTCTACAATATAACGATGAAAAGAATGGTTGCGTAATAATCTCTTCACACAACCATTTTTTCCAGTTGTTTAACTTTTCAAGAACCGCAGTGAAAGTGGATAATCATTACTTTGTCATTTTTTTTCTCAGTCTTCTCGCTACCATTATCATAAATCTTTTCGCTACCAATATCATAAATCATTGTTATTTAGTAATCCACAAGCTTCTTTACATTTTTTTTAAAAGAATAAAACACCCTGTGAATATTATTTATTTGCAAGTACACAATCACCAAATATTATTCACAATTAACCCTTGCAGAAGAAAAAACTTGTTCATTATACTCAGTTTTTGTATACATTACATTTTTTTAAATAGTATTATCATAGTATACTAGCAATACGCACTACCTTGCATCAATATCTTTGGAATTCACAATCCGTGGTGCAATTACTAAGAACAGCTTCACATCTCTCTGAAAGAAGGATTTGCCAGGTGGTACCGCATAAAAGTCTATAATATAGAGGAACATAATAAGGAAGGAAGGAAGGGTGGGTGGGTAGATAGGTAGGTAGGTTTCATGAGTATATATATTTAAAACATATTATAAAAAGACAACACAAGTAAAAAGTTTGAGCTTTCATTTTGATCCTCGGAAGTTTTATATGTGCATGTATAAAAGAGAAAAGTATAGACGCCTCACGAAAACCGCCATATTTAAATCAAACCATACTTGTGGTTTATGATTATTTGAAAGAATAGAGACTATATCAAAACGATTGATAGATAGTTTGCAGTTTTGAAACATCTGTAATCCTACGGTTTGGAGCTCAAAGCAATATCAATGTATAATTGATTCAACGTACTGAAATGTTACAGTATCTCAAGACTTTTCAAAATCTCTCATTACAATGACCTAGTCCAGAAACACGACTTCTTAAAAAGATACTTCTTTGCATTACTTCAATGCTTTTGCCTAAAATAAAAATTTTACGCGAAGTTATTTCTTCAAGAAAACATCAATTGGAAACCTAGACAGACGAGTTATTATTTTTATTTTAAATCTTTTTTTTTATTTGTAATTGATCTGCATACTCTTTTATTGAAAAGTAGTGTTGTTAATAAATAAAGCTTCGTGAATATTTTGAAATGTTGAATTAAACACCCTATCTGGAGATTCTTCTTCATGTGCATAAGAACTTGAATAAATCCAGCTTGATAAGAATTTTAGATAGTTTAGCTATGAAAGGAGCATGATTCCTGTAGACTGTTGTGGATATGGTCATCAAAGACTACGAATGTTTAGTTAATATGAGGTACTTCAGCATTTTTTAATATCAAATTCAGAGTATTACTTGTAGATACAAAAAGGCGAAGTTAACATTGTGTCAAACGTAATCATAATCCAAAAAAAAAAACCTTATACAAAATCGAGTGTAGGGCAACACGGACCTCCGACGAAAGCAAAGGTAGGATCAGGTGCCATGGAGGAGTAAGCATCCTCTGCTGACCGGTCACACCCGCCGTGAGCCCTTAGTCGAAATAAAGTAAACGGGATTACCCGTAGTCAAATCTAGTAGGAAAATGACAGTCTGATTAGCGTGACGTTTAACAAAACAGTTGATGATCATAATATATGAATATATATTTTCTTTAATTTCGTTCACTTGATTTATATTTTTCCAAACAGATTTAATAAACCGTACCGTGAGTATAAAAATGCGTCTGTATGAAAAGGTGACGGTGATCAACCTCATAAGTCAAAACGAAGTACAAATTAACAGCCGGGCAAAAACAAACCTCTGGATACACCAGAAGTGGGATCAGGTGCATAGGAGGAGTAAGCATCTCCTGTCAACCGGTTACACCCACAGTGAGCCCTTTGTCTTCATCCAATAGATATCTTTAGCCAATAGACTGAGTAATCCGTAGGCAAAATCGGTGTGTAAAAACGGCTCAACAGTTGGCATCAAACCCGCCAGATAGCATTTGATCGAAATGCACGTTGTAGTGGCAAATTGAATCGTTATAACGACCCAAGAATTTGCAAAATGCTGGCTTCAAACGTGACTCTTGAAACCCTACCAACATCAACTTGTTTCTCTGTAGCCTGCCTCGATTAAACAAAATTTTTAAAATCAACAACCTCTTGCGTATTGAATGGGTTTGTAGACAGAATTACCTGATGCAGGTGATGGAATTTTGGCTATGGTGTTTCTGTTAATCAATTCATAACGAACAGTAATCAATAGTAAAACACGCCCTCTGAATATACTAGAGGTGTGATCATCTGCATTGCATGCTCTCTTAAATGTCGAAGTAAGACAATGTGCAATTTTGAAAACTTAAATTTACTTCAATGTTCGTTTAAATTTATGATAAAGTCAACATTTATTTCCAATCTACTATATATCTAAATAAATGTGTATTTTGATATTGTGTTAAATAAATATGTACAGTACTAGCATTCAATACATAATTGAATTAGGCGGAGGGGTAAAATAGCCAAAGCCTGCTGCCTGATCCCATTTGCATATTTTTTTAAATGTGAATAATATATTGTTTAAACTTACTATATTTAGAGTGAGAAAGTGATCAATTATAGGCCTGTAACATATAAAGTCTAACCCCAAACGGTGCCAATCAGAACAATTTACGCCATCGACGAAGCGAATTTTATACGAGCAAAGTTGATGTGTGGGGAATCAAAGTAGAATATATGGGTAAAGTGGCATGATGTTGGAAGTGCTATTGTGGATTTTGTTGCATATAGTGTCTGCCATGCATGGCATCCTCTTCATCATTGGACATGCATTGGTGAGTTGAACATATTCTATTGACAATAATGCCAAAAGGATTGGGCACAAGTTCAAAAACTTAGATTGCCCTCTCCCATTACAATAGTGTAGAAAATTGCCATACATTGGTAAACAGTTAAAGACATGAGGGAGTTGTAATCGGTAATAGACATGTTTTGGTATATATCGCTAAACGTCAAGAGCAAAGCTATCTTTATTATTTAAAGTATATGTACATGTAAATAAATGTACTTTAACATGTAATTTCTGAAAATGCTAAGATTGAAAGATGGGTTCCAAAACAGAAATGATGTTTAGTTTACAACGCGGTTTAGATCTATGGAAGCCAATTTGTATTCCCTCTATTGACAGGGTACATGACCTCATATCCACGCCTTGTTGCCCAATCAAATACCTAGATTTTTCTCATAAGTACATACCTATTTATGCCGGTTATACATGGATCAGATGTACAGTTATATATGGATTCAGTCCACTCATCTGTGTCTGACGTTCTTGACACGGTATCACCAATCCACAACAAGAGGACAAGAAATGTCATCGTCTGTGACGTCATGATCGATCTGAAAGTATGCAAGAAAACATATGCGTAAGTAATTTAAAAAAATAAAATTTAGATTCGAATTAATATTTATATGCAGTGGTAAAATTAGAAATTTATTTCAAAATTAAGAAGTATCTCCCTCAGGCATATCTCTGATCCTTCAACGTATTTGGCTTCAGTCTTTGGCACTCCATTTTTCAGCTCTTCAAATTTGAATTACATGTTTCGGATTTCCAGCATTTCGGTATGAACATCACTGAAGGTACATTATTTGTGTCGAAATGAGCATCTGGTGCATCAAAATTGTCACCGTATAAAATTAACAGTACGAGATTCGACCATATACTTGCTTCAAAAGTGATACAAGTTTTCCTATTGGTTTTTGTTGTCATCGTCAACCTAATATCTGTCATGAGCCTTATATCTTGATCAGGCAAATGAATAATACGTAGTCAAAATCAGTATGCAAATAACTAATTAACAATTGGTAAGAAAGCAATCGACCCAATGACAGGTTGAAATAAATTTGATCGGGGTAACATATGTTTGTTAAATGCTGACTTCAAATGAAACTGTTGTTACCCCTATGTTCTCAACTTATTTAATACTATCATTATCATTATTGTTGTAAACACGATGTTCAGATGTTGACGGAATATTGCTACCGAAATATAGGAATGTAACGATGTAATTGACCTCATCCAATTCTTTTTTCCTCATAAATATGAGTTGTTAGATTTCAGTTAACGTCTCTGTCCAAAACAAAATGGCAAAGTAACAAAGTATCAAACGTAATCATAGTCCAAAAAAACACATACAAAATCCAGTGTAAGGCAACACGGACCTTCGACGAAAGCGAAGGCAGGATCAGGTGCCATGGAGGACAACCATGAAGTAGAAGGGGAACTGGCCAACTAATGACGGCAGATAGTCAATACGCCACTTTAAGGAACATTCAAACAACTGTAAACTGCAAATAGTCAATGCGTGATAATCATATTCCACTGATATAACACAGTGAGAGGATCAAAGTGCAAACATTGGCGGTTCCCCCTTTATCTCCAATTTTTCTTTTTAAAAATTAATGCAAGAATTTAAAGGGAAAGGTCTTTATTAGTAGATTTGTGCTACCAAAATCTCTGCAGATTCATAGACTGTCATTTTCCTTCTAGGTTTGATGACGTGTAATCTCGTTTACTTTATTTCTACTAAGGGCTCACGGTGGGTGTGACCGGTCAGCAGAGGATGCTTACTCCTCCATGGCACCTGATCCTACCTTCGCTTTTGTCGGAGGTCCGCGTTGCCCTACACTCGATTTTGTATATGTTTTTTTGGATTATGATTACGTTTGACACAATGTTAACTTCGCCTTTTTGTATATAGAAAACCGTGTAGTTTCTTTCATTTTAGAATGTATTTCACACCTCATAGTCTTCCACACATAAGACTTAGCTTAAAAGTTTGCAATCCTGGAAGCTTGTATATCCATGCATGAAAGAAATTATCTCTATAAATTAACATCTAACTCTGCCTGAGATTTGAATGTTGAACACTTACCTTGTATGATTCGCATGTATTTATCTAAACAACACACACGTTAGTGCACCAACTTACTTAACGCAGGTTCTGAAATGTAGCTGTTATCCCATTTTCTAGATTAAACGTTGGCTGTGGAGGGCAATACGTAAATTACCAAAGTATTATTCCGAATTATATGTAATCATATGATATTACGATAATTACGGATGACGCATTTATGAAACTTTTTGAGGTCATATAAAATTGCCCCAACTTTGTTTCATACATAATGAAATTGTACTTGTCTCACGAAAGAAATTTTACTGAAAAAATTAATTGTTTTTGTAATATATAAGGAAATGATTTGAAATTTATTATTATTCATTATATCATTTCAGAATTCCAAGTTTACGCAAATGTATACTTTGGTAGTTTCATTTTATCTAAGTGTATATTATTTATGTTTACTAAGTTATTTACAAGTTTCGAGTTACGCTCGAGTTATTCCCCTTTTGAGAATTCTTAATTTCTCATACATAATAAGGCGCGAAATAATTACTTTACATGCGGGAGTGGGACAAATATTCATCACTATATTTATAAGTGAAAGTACTCAGTAAGTCTTTCATACGTTGTTTCATCACCAGAAATTTATTGATACACAAACAAATAAAGTGATAAGAATGTAGGGTAATAAACACATGTTATTCCTATCATGCATGTAGCACGTTATTTCGTTGGCCGTAGGTATCATATCCAGGATATTACTTGCAGATATGGCATGTTTATGTTTTCACTTTTGTTAAACATTTCTTTCGCTATTATTTTGTATTTTCTACATTTACATATTTGAAGAGAAGCTTCTTTTAATACATTTAACCATCTTCAACTCTGTCCCACCTCGGCATTTAAAGTTCCACTAACTGCGCCTCCTACACAGAAGAGCTCGTAGTTTTCTCTCAATAACTTGATTTGCGATGAATCTATTGTTTCTAGGTAATGCTAAATTACGAACCCAATTTGAAATATTTAAATGTACTGTCTAAAACATGTTTGTTAATAGATTTGAAATATGATTCTTCACTAATTACAACGTTAACCTGCTTGTTTATTAAATCCAAAGTGTCCCTTGGATGCAGTTTTCAGTAGACGTACATGTATTACTGGTGCAAGATGTAATAATAGATTATTTCTTTTTTCTATTGAATTGACTTTTTACATCTTCTATCGTTAAAAAGGGCATAATTATATATTACCGTACTGAATGATTTCTGTTGGTATCAACAGAAAAACTTAGCTACCGTGAATTTAAAGTAAATGCAAATCTGAAGTGTAAAAAACACTGTAGGTCATTCGCTTCTCTTTCTACTCTATCTTCTTCTACTTCTTCCTTTCCTCTTCTCTTCTTCTCTCTTTTCTCTTTCTATATGAGAAATGTTCTTCACTTTATTTATGAGCTTAGTACCACGTGATCTAAAATATATGATAATCATTAAAGGCATGTGAACTTTTGCCGAATCATGAAATATTTGTAATCCTTGTTAGCCTCCTGACGTCAGTTCAAAGTCAATGATGTCGCAAGGTGACTTTATCTATTATATGTGCAATGCTGCATTTTTAAATTTAGTTTTTATTTCATTTGGATGTCATGCCTCGAGGTAGAATTCCCAAACGGTATTGATTGTAAAGGATTTCTTGAAATAATTCAATAAAAGTTGTGCAATATTCCCCGGAAAAGGCATTCTCATTTCGTTCCGATGCTGGATTTGCCATGTCTTCTATCCGTTGCTTTTTGTGGAAGTCACTCTTGGTTTCAAAAGATTGTTGTTAGTTTATTCTCGCTTCAAAATTTAGTTGTAAATGGAACTCGAATATTTTACAATTGATTGAAGTTGTTTCATTTGAAAAAATGCGACCACGGAGAATAAATGGATCTGGAAAGCTGTTTATTTATCATGAGTCAGTTAAATTGTAAATTTATATATTTTTCTCTGTTAATTTCTTTACGTAATGACCGATAATTCGCAATCAAGATGGCGGCATGCAAATTAGCTGAATGGTAAAAATTTCTCCATATGCTCTCTCTCTCTCTCTCGCAATGTAGACATTAACAAGAAATCTGTGAGGCAATGCTCACTAGTGATACCACACTCTAAGCTTATTAAGGTGTCAATATACATGTAGTTGTACATAATTCCAGGTCCTCATCAAACAGGAAGTAGATTTTCAACGAATCTGAAAATGCATCTCAAAATACATAATTTCTCTATTAAGCGTTATGCAAAATATCAGTAGCTTTTGATATATCGTTGCTGAGAATTATGTTACGGAAAATGCTGTATATAAAGAACTGTATATGAAAACTTCCAAGATCTCGTCAATCAGGAAGTAAATGTTTTATGAGTCTACAAATGTATCCCATGATATAGCATACATATAAAAACCTTTTTGCAAAATATTATTACCCTGTGATACATAGTTGCTGAGAATTATGTTACGAAAAATCTTGTATATGAGCACAATATATTTAAGGAATCGATGTAATATATTGACTATTGTGTATCGATTATCTATGGGTCGTTTCGGCTTTTTACATCGCGAGTTCTGAGTATTTGCGTAATTATCCACAGTTAATATTATATCGTCACATAGTATAAATAGCTTCATTCCTTATTTAATTTTTTAAAAATTGTTTTAAACTTTGTGTGGTGCTAATGGAGATATAAGACTTTGATGAGCCGCACGAATTTTGTCCGTAGACAAAGTTGGAACAATAATCCATGCTATTTGAAGTCTTCTAGGAGTACCAAAGAGCAAGTTAGATTCCAATAATTATGTGCTCATCGTATTCTCAGCAATCATTTTTAACAAGTAAACATTAATTATTCTTGGTTATAAAGGAAGTAAACGTCCATGAATCTGAAAATACTTATGTTAAACTTCAAATAAAAAAATTGTACCCTGTGATAGGTAGTTGTTGAGAAATGTCACGAAAATGTGGGACGTGCGGAATGACGGACATGGGTAAAACAGTATACCCCCTCCCCTTCGGAGCGGAGGTATAGAAATACATACACTTCCAATTGCATTGGGCCATACTCAAACCTCATTACAAATGTATGATCATTATGATTAATGAGTATGAAATTATACAAAACACATACTCCAGTGTCGTATTCGAACTAGTTGATATGTAAGCAGTGTACTTCATCGTTAGAGGGACTTACTTCCTTTACAACATCAATGAAAATATCAATAGCAGCAATAATGTATACTCCTTTTAACATTGATTGTTGTGTAGATCAGAGGGTTAACGAGTCTACTGCTGATCTACAGATCAAGTCCAATAGAGTTTCATTTACTTCCTATTAAAACTGCATTGTCTAATTAGACTAAATTTAAAGATTTAGAATTTTACAATGTTCTTGTAAATATTCTTCACTTTCGCCTACACCCATTTTTTCTTGTGTTCTTCCTTATCTAAATACTGAAGATAACAAACAGTGATCAACCTCATAA